>LOJH01011321.1:5776-18451 GCA_001685095.1 Ellobius talpinus
CAGCATTTATTTAAAACATGATTGACAGAATACAGACAATTCTCCCACACCAGTACAAGGCATGAGAAACTTCCTTTTTTGTGGTTGGTCAGGGCAATCCAAGAGACTGTCAAAACAATATAGGTTATTTCTGCTGCCTTTGGTTGTCTGCCAGAGTCAGAAGACAAGTCACTATTGATGAAGTCATCGTGTACTTTGGATGTAGCCTTCAGAGAATTCAAGCTGGCTCTGAGAGCCTCCTTTCTAGGAACTAGCTTTCATAAGACCAGAAGGTGCTGTGTAGACTGCCAAAGCAGTCAATTGAGGAAACCAATCAATAGTCTTACCTATGATGCCTGTGGACCTCAGTAATGACCAACATGGCCAGGTACTGAGAAGAAGTAATAGTGGCACTCTTATATTGGACATAACCAGCGACTGTCTGATTGGACTTAAGGCCCACTCAATAGAAGGGAATTCATGCCTGATACTGTAAAGTTCACAGTGTAAATCTAGCCAACTCTCTGTGGTTATTGGGTCTGTGGCTAGTGAGGTCATGGATCCTGAAGAACAGCCTACTACTTTGCTAAGCCAATATAATTCCTAACTAAATTATAAACATTTATTCTGATACCAGAGAAGTGTATCTCTCATCCCTCATCAAAGAGGCTTATTTTTGCAACAGACAGAGGCCATTACATAAAGTCACTACTGGTCAAAAAGCAAAGGAAAACTGAATATGGGGTGCCCAGGCCCAAAATATCCACAACACAACTCCTATATGTAAGATTCAGGGAACATCACAGAAGAAGGGAAGAAAGATTTTAAGAGCCAAGAAATCTGCTGCAAGATTTTATGTTCTAGATTTGCCAGGGATGTTACACCGACACAATCTCAACAATTTGGCTACCCAAGTAAAACCTGAACAATGACAATATCAGTTGACATGCCAATGTGGGTGAGGGAAATCTCAGAGACCCCATCCCTAGATGAAGAGCTACCTATAGACAGTCACAACTGAGAGAGTGGAAATTACCCTTCTCCAGGGATGAGCCCCATAGTTGGTTATTCAATACCAACTGGTCATCTATGAAAACATATACATATAAGGAAAATTAAATGGACTCTGTGTGTTGTATATGTAGCAATAATAATTAAAAAAAGAAACTAAATTTGAGAATGGATGGCAAGGGCTATGGGAAAAGTTAAACAGAGGACAGAAAAGAGTGAAATGATATAGTATTTTAAATAAAAATAAAATAAACAAACTAGTTGTTGCTGATGGTAGAGGTCTTAGTGGTTCGAGATAAAACAATGTTAGTAGCCAGCCTTAAATTAGGGGCCCTTCTCTGCTGGGGAGGTTCACAGCATTACACCCATGGCTTCCTGTCTTTCCTACAGTAAATCCTTCTTCTCCTTGATATTTATAGAGTGTGCCTCTATAAATATATGTTCTGAGAATGCATAAGTTACTATAATGGGATAGATGCACATTATGTAAAAGTAAATATAGTGTCCACCATGGATGGAATTCAACTTAACTATTATGACCAGCGGAAGGAGGATATTATCAACTTCATTATTTCTTCTATCAAATACAAAATCCAAACTTATTTCAAAGACATCTTTCAATATATATCTATCAATTGCAGAAACATGTGGATGAAATGTATATTTTGATAATTTTTCTCAATTGCTACACATTTGAAAGTCAGGTAGAATGCCAAGCATTGGATGTTTAGAAATTAACCAAGTGTTCATGGCACCTCAGTACACCCTGAAAGCATACAAATTCTTTTAAGAGAATTCTTTTAAAACCTGACTTCTTTCTACAAGTTTTTGGTCTTTAATCAGGAATAAAATAACCAAGAAAGAAAAAAATTAGGTGAAACATGCCAAGGAAAACTGTGCTGAATTTCAGAGAGAGTGTGGCAACATGCTTAGATAATCTCTATTTTCCTTTTCCCTCCTCCATCATACAAGAAATCTCCAGGCTTTCCCTGTGGGACAAGGAAATCTGAAACTGTTCTGGCATCATCCAATGTCACAGTGTGAACTCGGGATAACACCACTGCTATCTCTTAGATAGCTACTTGCTGTTTATTCTTTTTTCTCTACTTCTGTTTTGATTGGCTAAAACCCAGAGAAGCAAAAGGAAAGTAGACAGCAAAGGGTTCCCACCTAATTTATGCCCAAGATTTATTTTTTCAATCTTCTATGTTCTTACTGTCAATGACTAAAGAAGATCACAAGTAAAATGCGGTGTTGTACTCAACCATATGCAAGTCTAATGACATGTAACAAAGTTAATTCATCTTACAATGATTTAATAATAATTTACATTAAAAAATCTTACTGGGTAAAATTTCCCAGCTTTCCCCTAAAATTCTATGTCAGATCCCCTGATATTTGTTATCATCTTTTACTTATTACTTTTAACTTCTGTCATCTTTTAATCTACCAATGATCTGTCTATGAGTATTTCCTGGATATAGTACCTATCAGAGCAAGATTTGTTAGGTTCTTCTATTAAGATATTATTAATGTTAAAATTTGCCTTTATTAATAGTCTTGTTTCAAGAGAATGACAGAGTTTAAGATATTCATTCAAGCAAAGAGTGACCCGCAGGAGAGGATGTGCACTTTTTATTTGGCTTTTAACATCACTAGAACTTGTACAAAAATCCATGCTTTGAATTGAAAGACAGTACCTAAAACTGACATCACTCGCGGAGCACATGGGTAGAGGGAGATAGGGCATAGTACTGCCTTTGTCTCCAGCTCCAGCAGCCTGAATCTAATGGTTGAATAATGTGCTTTGGAGGACAGTGGTGTCTTTCACTGAAACACTGAGCTGGAAGTTCCAGGCAGGCAGTGGGCTCTTTCCACTCAAGTGGCAGAGACATTCCATGCTGGAAGCAGCTGTGGAGATGTTGGAGCTGGGGCAACACAGAAGCAGTTCAGAGAGAAGTTTAGACTGGTGGATGTGAGCTACAGGTGTTTAATATGTAGCTCTCCTCTGAGCAGATGTTTAAATATAGAAGATTGAAATGATGAGGTGAGACGCCCCCGAAGCTGGTGCCTGCATAGTCTCTTATACAAAGGGATTTTTGTGTACCTGAAATATGATTGATCAAATACAAATGGCAAATGAAAGCCTAGCATGTTAAAGGCCTCATGTTTGATATCTATGCACACACACACATACACACACACACGACAAGGAGGGGGTGGAAAGAAATGAGAAAATCATATTGATTTCCTTGGGTAGAGCGTGAACTTATTATTTTAACACATAACTTTCAGAAAGACCTGCCATGTCAATACCTATTTATTTTCATTATTAGTGGAGAATCCATGCCTCAGGTTCTTTATCTTTTCTTGTGAAGATTTGATGGCTGAGTATCCTTGCCATCAATGGCATCATAAGCCCCTCCTTAAGGAAACAATATATGTGCCTCAACTTTGTCATTACATGGGAAACTAAATTGCTTTGCTTGAAATTTCCTTTCACTCATACTCTAAGACGGAGCTCCCTACATAATGCACAAACATCTTAAGTACATAATTATGATGTGTAATTCCAGGAAACAGTGGGGCCCATTCTCATCTGCTTACCATTGTGGAGAATGGGGAGACTGGATTGTGTTACAGTCTGTCCCAACCCAGAAGCTCCTACCAGCCAGTGCTCCCCTACTTGATGTTCCAAGAGGACCATGAAAGGAATCTATTAATATTTTTCTTTCTGCAAACACCCCCACAAACCTAAATGGTAATCCAGAGCACAGAGGTGATTTGGCTGAAATTGTAAATTCACCTCCTCCGGCAGAAAGGGAAACAGATGCCTGTAGCTGGGCCCTCCTACACTCGCTCCTAGCAACGGTGAGGTTTGCCTCCACCCGGGCGGCCCAGGCTCTGATGAGCTTCTGCTTTTAGGCCTGGGCCTCAATTGGAGGCTGTTTGCTCGGTAGACCACCCAGCCCACCCACTTTTGGTGGTTTGGCTTCTGTCCTGTTTGCCTGCAGGTGTGACCTTACCCATCTAGAATGAGTCTCCCGACCATTTTCCTGAAGTTTAAAAATACAACTGGCTCGGAGAAGACAGTAAGCAAGTAGGTTTTTATACTCTCCTGGAAACTTACAATTATAAAGTCCGTGACCTGTATGAACTTTTTCAAGCGTGTTTTTGCTGCAGACCTGGCATTGATGTGGAGGAGCCTGGGGCACAGGGAAAGCAGTCAAAATGCAGGCAAGTTTAGTGTGTTACCTCCATGTCTGTGACCTGCCAGGAGCTGGGTTAGCACCTACAGCACCTGGCCCTCAACCTGTAATTAGATAACCATTTCAGCCGTGGTGTGTCAGACCCACGTCCAGCCTGCTTCTTAATAGGCATGTTAACCCCATGAAAGTCATAAACCATTTTCTTTGTAAAGTGAACTGGTTGGCACGGAGAACACACTAACTTAGCTATATTAAGTAGAAAGGAGCTGATTTTTTTTTTTCTGATGTAACCACACTTTAAATCTTCGTGATCTGTCATGGCTTGTTCTATAATTCCAAGCCAGCAATATTCAAAATAGCACAATAAGTACTGTTAGCAAGATGTGGAAAATTTCTTGAGCAGCAGCGATGTACCCCAGGAGCCATGATGTTTGCTTGCTGTTAGCTTCACTTGTATTCAACCTGTATTGGCTGTCCCTTTGGGACTTGGACTTAGGGTTTCAGAGTAGACAGATGAACATAAATAGGCTGGGTCTCATGAACCCTCAAAAAGACCCTCTTGCCTCCTGAGCTTCTAAACTGTGTGTCATGATTCTGTTCCTCAGGGAAACGCCAGATATCCTTGTAATTCTTCTGCAATGTTCTTTCCTGCAACGAAACAGCTGGGGCTCTGCTGTGCATGAAGACTGAACCTATAACCCATACCAGGGTTTTAAAACTCTTTTATTTTTTTTTTGAGGTTTGGAAACCAAGTCTTCTGTGGCTGCTTACTGTTAGACGAGGGGTTAATGGAAAAGCCAAAATCAGAGGTTCTGTGATATGCTGGTAATATGGACGAGTCCCACAGTCCGCATAGATGGCTTCAGGTTGACTCAGTCTGCCTTCGCTCATCTGAACAACAGTAATCGTTCGCTAAATGCTGTTTATTGTCATTTTAATTTCTCTGCCTCTCTTGTGTTGTGTCTCATGACAGTATGGTAGGGGATTCCATGACTGTGGTCTGATTTTAAAGACCGGGCCTTCAAAGGGGTAATTTTGAACCAGAGAAAAGCTGGGGAGTTTCCAGTTCAGCTTCCTGACTGCATTTGTCCTCCACACTATGATTTTCCACAGTGATGGAAAATATTTAGTATCAGCTAGACCCTGTGATATAGTTAGAATAAAGTCCAAAGAAACTTTCAGAAATCCAATTTGAGACTTTGCAGGAAATTTTTAAATCATCTTTTTTGCTCTTTTGTCTTTCATAATAACCTTTGCTAATATATATATATATACACACACATATATATATATGCATATATGTATGTGTAGTGTGTGTGTGTGTGATGTGGAAAGTCCTTCTGTATATGGTTTGCTTTTATTGGTTAATGAATAAAGAAACTGCTTTGGATCTATAGCATGCAGAACAAAGCTAGGCGGAGAAAACTAACCTAAATGCTGGCAAGAAAGAAGGTGGAGTCAGGAGACATCATGTAGCTGCCAGAGGGAAAAGAAGCAAGCCACCAGCCGGAACCTTGCTGGTAGGCCACAAGCCTCATGGTAAAATATAAAATAATAGAAATGGGTTAATTTAAGAGATAAGAGTGAGCTAGAAATATGCATAAACTAATAGGCCAAGCAGTGTTGTAATTAATAAAGGTTCTGTGTGATTATTTTGGTTCTGGGCATCCAGGAACACACAAGCAGCCTTCATATGTATATATGGAAAATTAATGTTATTCAATATTTTTAAAGTAATTGATTCTGGCAATGCACAAAAGCAAATGGATAGCATACTTAAACAAGAATTCCTCATGTATAGAATGGTCATATTGAACAAAAATCCTACTTAAAGGTCTGTACTATAGAAGTTTTATACCAGCTTGCCCTATTGCTAAGAAGTTTGCAAAAAAAATTCCATAATGAGACAAAGCATTTCAATTGGGCCTGCAGTTTGCTTTCCTGTAAACCTTCACTGTTTAAAGTGCTTCCATTTATGTGCACAAACTGGAGTGGCTTTTTTTATGGCCTCAAATTAAAGGCTCAAGTGGAAAACTTGAGCTAACCTCTAGCCCTATCCTACCAACTCCGTCTTCACCTACGCCCTCCCACCTTATTGGGAAGGTAAATTTGCAAACCCCAAATTTGCCCTAGCTGTTAATTTCAGGTTCATCACCTGCACCACATTACATGGAACAAATAGGAAGTAATAACAGTCACCAGCTCTTAAAGTTTGTGTTGCCCACACCTCCCCTCTGACCACACTCTGTTGACCGCATGCAAATGTCTAAAAGAAGACTGACCATCATGAAGTCAGGCACCCAGAAAGCTGAATGGATGGATGGGTGGGTGGGTGAATGCTAGAAATGACAATAGCTAACAAATTGTGCTATAAAATGACAACCACAATGGAAGGAACTCTAAAATGCTACATTTTAGCATTCATTGTAGGCCAAGTAGTTCCAAGGTGGACAACCCATAAGCTCACGAGTTAGTAACGGGCTGTGTGGCCAATAATGACATCATTGCCTTCCTGCTTTAAGAGTGGCACTTAACTTTTATGAAACGAGGATTGCAACTTATGGTGGTGATATTTGGCAGTGTTTTCTCAGGTAAGCCAGTTTGGCCCTGCAGTGCTGCCCAGATAAAACACATGGAAAGCTTCTCTCTCTGTGACATAGTCAGGTGAAATGGACATTAGGTGAATGTCTCCCATCATTTCTCCAGTCTCTCTTTGTGGGTAACAAAACACAAAGGCGTTAAGTGCAGCAGACCTTTGATGAACACTTAAGTGTCACTTTACTGTCCCTTAGTGGCCAGGTTTTGCTTTGGTGAGTTGAGTCCTTGTGAAACTTGTGTGCCCTGCCACTGAGACCACCATCTCCTTTTTAAAGCAGATTTTCAGGGTAGTTGACTTCTTGTCCTCTATCAAGTCCTCAGAATAAGGTGGCAGTGACTATCAAAGGCATTTAGCTCCCTGGGAGCATTGTGTTCATATAACTACGTGAAAATTTAAAACAATTGTTGCTAAACAAAACTCTGAGGATTTTACTTTCCCATAATTAAACCCTTATTTTATTGTATTTTTTTACTGATTTTTTTTTTAGGAAGGCAGGGCTTGCAAAAGTCTTACAAACTCCACCTCTATTTTTTTTTGTTGTTGTTTATTACCACTGTTTCCCCCACTTTACACATTGTATCCAGTTGAACTAACCTTTTCTGTTCCTGGAGCAATCCAACTTCCTTACACACAGACGGTTATCCTTGCTAACCAAAGTGACCAGAACTTTTCTGCTTCTCCTGCCCTCCTCTATACTTGGTCCACTTCCAAAAATACATGTTTATGCCTCAGGGTTTTTTTATCCATTAAATATATTTCCTTCCATCCCTTAATTCTTTCCTCTCTTTCCTCCTTTTCCTCTTTCTCATTTTTATTCATCTTTTTCTTTCTCTTTTCTGTAATGCTGGGGATCAAATCTAGGGTTTTACAAGTGCTAGTGAAATGGTCTGCCCCTGGTTCACATCACAAGCCCCGTGGCACCATTTCTTTCTTTTTAAATTACATTATTTTATGTGTATAGGTGTTTGCCTAAATGCTTGTCTGTGTACCATGTGTTCACCACAGTAGCCAGATCCCCTAGAACTGCAGGTATAGATTGTTGGGAGCCACCGTGTGGGTATGGGATTCGAACCCAGCTCCTCTGGACGAGAATCCAGTTCTTATAATTGCTGAGCCATCTCACCAGCCCTCCTGATTATGACACCACCTCTACGAAGTTTAAACATAGGCTATTGCCCTCAGCGACTTGTTCAGTTAAAGTAATAGTATTATTTATGTTTTATATCCTACGTAGTCAGGAATGCTATCTTATACCTTTAGAACCTGGGACTTTGCAGACACAGAGAGGTTTCAGAAGTATTCATTGAATGAGTGGATGTAGGGGATGGAAATATGACCTTGGAGAAATGAAGTGCTGGGTATGTTATTCACTTGTTGAACCCAAGCATTTTAGAGCAAGAAATGAAAAACTCTCAAATTTATATTTGCCTTTCTGGTGGTACATTGAGGTGGCAAGAGTATTAAGTAACTCTGAGACTAGCTACAGAGACTAATCCCAGAAAGAAAGGATAAGAAGCTTAAACTGAATGGTAATAGAAGAAAATTAGATGAAGGGGATGGATTTGATAAGCAAAGATAAAATAAATGATAACATGTGTGAAATGTTGGGAAAGGAAGCGAGAAGGGATACACTGAGTCCTAGCCTGGATGGCTGTCATGCTACTAACAGTATCAGAGGAGATGCAAACAAATTATCTATGGAATGGTGTTTGGATTGTTGAACTTGTGATATATCTAAGTAAAGATATCCAGCAGACATTTGCAAGCAGGGGCAAGGGTAAAGATGCCTGATGCTGGCACCTGAACACTGTGGAAGTCTTTGCTCATGTATGATCATGCAGGGAGAATGAGTAGAGAGAAAGAGCTGGGTGGAGAGGGGTGCTTGATAGGATGGTGGCTACAAGCACATTTGGCTGCAATGGCATTGAATGTCTACAATTAAAGAGTGTCAGCCTCTCGGGTCTACATCACTGTCATCTGTGTTCCCTATGTCCACCCCCTCGTCCCCACCCCACTGCCCTTTCTTGGCCAGCCTGTCAGCTTCATTCTCTGACAAAATAAATGACCTGTCTCTCTATCTCCCACTTCTCAGAAAGAAAATCTAACTGAGGAAGTCTGGGATTTGGTTCCCATCAGGTCAGGGTCCACCCCAGGGGAAAGCTGTGCAAATATGGTCATAAGGGCTACAGAGGAAACAGACACTTTCAGGAGCAACCTTGTGCCTGCAGATTGTCAATAATCTGGTCCAGTGGGCAGAGCCCTGCCCCAAAGGAAGGAGCCGAGCCATGGACTTAGCTGATCAGTTAGAGTCCCTCTTTTCAGAATTTGAAGCTAGAGATGTAGCTCATTTATTCATGGGTGTGATGAGATGACAACATCCTTGTCCACGTGAACAAAGGAGGAGTTAGTTACAGACACTCCCAATTAATGAGAGGAGCTGTTCTGTCATCTGTGATGAAACCTTGTTATGTCTGCTTTCACCTGCTTCCTTTGATCCAGCTTTAGGGATATTTTTGTTATTTTCTTTTTCCTTTTCAGTTTTATTTTTGAGAGTATAAGTCCAACGTTTCTTTCTTTCCATTCCTCCCTCCAAACCCTCCATACACATGCCCCTACTCTCCTTGAAATTTATAGCCTCTTTTTTAATTGTTAATATATGTATACATATATACATATGTATACATACACACACACACACACACATATATATATCCTAAGTATACCTGTTCAATCCATATAATGTTACTTGCATGTATTTTTTCTGGGCTGATCATTTGCCATTTGCCTCTGGAGAACCAGTTGGTGTGTTCTTCCCTGGGGAAGTTACCTCTCTCATTCCCAGCTTTCATCAGTTGCCTGTAGTTCTTTGTGTAGCATTGAGGGCTCATGGGCTTTTCTCCATCCTGTTTGTCATGTCCATTGGTGTCATCCTTTTTCAGCTCACAGTCATGTTGGTGAGACTTTATGGGTGCAGCTTCTGGCATTACTAAGAGACAGTCTTGCAGCAAACTCCCTGATACCCTGGCTCATACAGTCTTTCAAAATCTCTTCTGCAGTGTTCCCTGAACCTTAGGTGTGGAAGTGTTTTGTAGATTTCTGTTGTTTTCATAGCAACTATGTCTCGTGTTATTTTTTAAAGGAACATGTTTTAGAATGCTTAGAAATCTTAACCTAAAAGTTTTGTTTGGGCAGTTCTTAGTGTCAGAGATGATGCTACTGCTGATGGCCTGAGAGCTGTACTCTCAATAACAAGGGCAGTAAGATGAAGCATAGTAAAGGAAGGCTGTGGGAACTGAGAAGGTAGGAGGAGATAGTAGGTGAAGAGACTCATGAGAGACACAAGACTGGAAGCTTCAATATGAATAATCATCATGAGTCTAAGCAGTCTCTTCAGCAGTACTTTAGAAGCTTACTGATTATCTGGTAGAAGGTTCTTGACTTGATTAATCCAGAGTTGTGTGTTTGTAAGCTATGAATATGAATGGGGAAGGGATGCGCATGAATATGCTAGTCAAGAAGTAGATTAAGTAATATAACACTTAGTTCATGTTGCTTCAAGTTATCTGTTTAATGAGATACAGGGCAGACTCAGCCACTGCTTGAGGGAGAAGAGATATCCCTGAAAGTAAACCTGAGTGTGGGTGTGTATATGTATACTCACTTGTTTGTGTGTGTGTCTTCCTCTTTAAGGCATCTCCAGTGTATCTACAGAACAAGATGACTCTAGTAAGATTTATAACAGTTCACTTGCTTAATGAAATATTGCCTTTTGTTGATGAGTATGAAATGTTCTTTTGACAAGGGAATTAACGAAAGACAAGTTTGGAAGTTGAAACATGATCAATGTTACAGAAGACCAAGATGTGTTTGAGGGTGGGGTGCATGGGAATATATTTAGAAGCTGAAAACATTATCAAGCTAAAGGCTGCCCCATCCTAGAACTTTCAGTTCCACGTCTTGTTAGGTTTCTCCTTGTGTCAAACCTAACTGAACCTATCCAAGTAAATGATTTCCTCTTGAACTCATGCTTGAATCATTGTGATAACTTCCTATGAATGCTGCTTTGGAGGTTGAATAATCACAAGAGGAAATGAAACAATCATCTGGTTAGCTTTGGGGGGATGGGTGTCATCAGGGTGTGGGAGGGAAGCGGTGTCGTCATATGGGAAGCTCCAGTAGAATATGAGAATGGCCAGTGTCAGCCTGGTGAGCCAGAGACCCTCCCCAATATGGAAATGCTCTCTCCAAAAGCAGAACTTCAGGAGAGTAGTGAGGGCGAGCTGTGTTCCTTGCCAAGTCTGTCACATTAACACAATCCCAGATGTCACAGCCAGATTGCCTTCAGGTTCCTTCCCATCCTGAAAATGTGCCTAGTTGTCAGAAATGAGTTAAATGGTTGCTCTGATGAAGCTGTCCATTCTGAACATTATCAACATGCAGGCCATGTCAGCATCTAGAATGTTACTTACATGTCATTGATGGGGCCTCCATCTGGCAGCTGTTGACTTGAACTGAGAGAAACATGTGACTGTCCTAACCCTTCAAGGATTATACTGGCACTAGAATTCTTAACTGTTGGCTTTTAGGGTTGATCTTTGGAAACAGCCAGAGCTACTGGATATTTTAAACCTACCAAACAACAAATGAGCTCTGATTTCCTTACAGCTTGATATATCACCACAGATGCTGCAAACAATGACTGAAAGCTATGAATGAAACAGGGAACTGAAGTTGCATTTTGCTGGACATGATTTTTATGAGCCACTTGCTCAGACCAATAGCTCCAGCTATCCTAGAACTCAAATAAAAACATCTAAGTGTATTCATTTTGTTTGCTTTCTTTTTGTTGCTTTTGAAATAGGATCTCATGGAGCAAAGGATGTTCTGGACATTTCTACATAGCCAAGGCTGGCCTTCAACTCTGGACTCTTCTGCCTCTGCCTCTCAAATGCTGGGATCATAGATGTTTCTGACACCTGGGTTTTGTTTACTATTTAGCACAGTATAGACAAATTAGATCTTAAAAATCAACTACAGATAATTTCTAATTTGACTTATTTAATAATTGGATTCAGAAGTTCCCCCTCGAGGAAAGATTTAAAGAACATGTGCTCTGGATTTCACAGAAGGAAAGATAAAAAAAATTGAAATTCAAAAAAGAAACTATTAAGATATTGTTCATTGGGACTGGAGAGATGGCTTGGGGTTAAGAGCAATTGATGCTCTTGTAGAGTGCCAGGCTTTAATTCTTAGCACCAATACAGTTTCAACAATCATCTGTAACTGTGGTTCCAGGGGCTCCAATACCCTCTTCTGTCGTCCACAGGCACAAACACATACATGGTACACATATGTACATGCAAGCAAAGCATTCACATAGAAAATAAAGTAAATAAATTTAATGAAAATTGGTGATTTTGTCAGTAAATCTTTCCTCAAATGCTATTTGAGGAGAGTTTTGGCACAAAGGTTTCCTGAAGATGATTTAAGACTAACTGAAGAATAAGCTTTCATAAGGTACTGATCAGTTAGTGCTAGGCATTTATTTAGGCACACACACACACACACACACGAGTTAAGTGTGGGCTTTGGTTTGCTATTGTTAACATTACTTGAAAACATTTTTTCTTTTATTAACTAGAGTGGAGAACACATTACTATATATATCTTTGAGAACACATTAAGTTGGAGACTTTTACTTGGGTAGATTTTTTAAAGAGACATTTTAAGAGTGGTTTTACCAAAGACCCACTCAGTGGCTACTTTAGTAGCCAGCTTGTTAGGAAGACTTTTCTAAAAGAGAATATATTAATTTCTTGTATATACATGTGTGTGGATGGTGTGTGTGTGTGTGTGTGTGAGAGAGAGAGAGAGAGA
>LOJH01011321.1:20296-32370 GCA_001685095.1 Ellobius talpinus
CTTCTTCTTCTTCTTCTTCTTCTTCTTCCTTCTTCTTCTTCTTCCTTCTTCTTCCTCCTCCTCTTCCTCCTCCTCCTTCTTCTTCTTTCTTTCTTCTTCTTCCTTTCCTTTTTGAAAACTCTAATGTCTATTACTATGTATAAATTATAGGTTAAGATGACTTCTTTCTTTTCTGAGTCCAGGATTCAGTATAAGAAATTCAACTTGTCTGAGAGGCCCAGTCATCTCAGTCACAGTTATGCATGAATTAATTACAAGAAAGAGTCCCAAACCCTATCCGGAGACGTGCCACAGCCCACGTTCTTCACCTGTTTTTCAAGCATGCATTTCCTTTGACTTGGGTTTATACACTGTGTGTAGTCATTCTTTAACTTAGACATATTTCTGTTCCTTTAAGCTGTTCTTTCATGTCTTTACAAACTGATGTCTCATGTGTCAGGAACACGCTGGAGTATTTCCAAAAAGCCTGGCTAACTTACCAAGTAAGTAGCCTTTGTTTGCTGAGTTTATAGACTTATGGGAGAAGACAGAAAGTGAGCAAGTAATCCCACAAGCAAAGTAACACGACCTCCCCTGGTAGTGCTACAGAGACAGGCATGGAACATGATGCTCTCGGGAAAGAGAAGAGAAGGTTCGGACAGACACTTGACAATCCTAGTTTGTTTTCTCTTTTCTGTCTTGGACCATGCCCAAGCTGTCAGAGACTCAGAAAGAATAGAGGAAGGGTTAGACCGACCGGATGGGGAATAGAGTTTACAAAGCTGCACAATACAAGCTAACCCCTGGGAATAGCAGCAGAGAAAACCTGACTTGGGCAAGCTAGCACCTCTCAGGCCTCAGGCTTTGGGTGCATCACTGAATCGTAGAAGAATAAATGACGCGTGTAATAGCTGCCCCTGGAGAAAGACTGTTGCGTAGTTACTCTACTCCACCCGGTCAAAGAGGGAGGAAATCAGTTTACATGGTAGAATTAAAGTGTTATTATTTAAAGCTTAGTGTGTTGGTTTTCTAGTAATTTATTTAGAATGTCGTGTAAACAAGATTGCTAGCCTTATTTCTACAAATATTTTTAAAGCATGAATATTAACTAAAGAAAAATTTGTAGATGAGGACTCAGGAGACCTTGTTTTCTCATTCCAGCTGGTAGCCATGCTATAGTTCAGAATACCAGAATAGATCTTCAATATTCCAGACTCTCTTACATGCATATATTCACTCAAGTAACACTGACTATGAGCTCCCCTGGCACATTGAGAAAATAGTGGTGTGCAAAGGAGACCTTGCCTTTGGCCTGTGGAACTGAAAAATGGTCCTTCTTTTTGCTGTGTCCTTTGGCTGAATTGTTTGTCTCGTAGATTGTGTATGGCAAGTGCCCTAACTTCAGTGGGATTTCTGTTGAAATGCCACCTTTGGAGAACTGCACTATGTCTCCTTTATCACATCTTTCCCTTGCTTTACTCTTCTTCCCATATTTTGTCACCATTTTTCTTAGTTGTGCTTCCTTTGACTCTGGTGAAATACCCTGACCAAAAGCTACCTGGGGAGAAGGGGTTTATGCTGTTAACAGTTCCAGGCTACAGTCCGTCATTGCAGGGATGTCATAGTTTAAAGGGCTTGAGACAACTGACCCATTGAGTCCATAGTGAAGACGTAGAGAGGCATGGATTAGTGGACGCACGCTTGTCCTCAGCTGCTTCTATTCTTCCATATAGTTCAGTGCGTCTTGTCTAGGGAATGGAGCCACCCACATTGGATAGTCCTACCTCAATTTACATAATAAGACAATCTCCCAAGCAAGCCCACAGACTCCTGGTCTAGACAGACCCATGCTGGGAGTGTCTTCCTGGGTGATTCTGGGTTGTGTCAATCTGAAAGCTAAAACTATCACACCACTTTTCAATATTGTTTAGATCTAACCCTGAAGTGTTAATCTTTCATTTAAAGACTGGTCAGTCTTGATTCTTGGTATTCTGTATAGAGCAATTTTTAGCATGTAATAGGCAATAAATATGTGCTGAATGTATGAGTAAATGAGATGATCATATAAGTGATAATCATCAACCATGATAAATAAAATGAACAGTGACAACTCTTTTTTGATTTTGAAAAGTAAACTACTACCTGCCTAATTTTTTTATGCTTTTTTTGTGCTGCTTTATATGTCAACGTTTATTTCCCAAGAGTTTCTCTTTATATATTTCCATATATTATATATATATATTTATATATTCTCTTTATATATATTTATAAATATAAAATATATATTTATTTATAATATTGAGTACTACCTGTGTGGTTTCATACCCCTTATCCCCAGAAGTGTCTCTCTGAGGTAGCTATTCCTAGCATACCTGGCAAACTTGAGTGAGATCTCCCGAAGGCTCCTTTGTCTTCGTATACTTTTTGAAATCATCTGCCATGTGTGGTACCTGCAGAGCCCCTTGCAAGAGAGAGTTTCTCTACCCTTCGCTGGGTTCTCAGAACCTCAAACTTTGCTCTCTAAAATTTTGTATTTGTCTTTATTTTTTGGAATACTCTCGGCATTTCTTTTCCTCCCTGAGATGCTTTCATTTCCTCTTGATTTTCATGATTTTTTTAATGTTTACTGTTTGATTGTCCCCAGTAAGGGTTATCCTTGTTTTATTATTCATAATCTGATCCCAATCCTTCTCTCTCTCTTGTTTCTAACCAACAGTGTGGGGATGTAGCAACTGCAGGATTGTCCTATCCAATCCTTCCGGAACCTTTACTTCTCCATGCTACCCTAATGACTACCCTAACACCCAGTCTTGCTCGTGGACCCTCCAAGCCCCTACTGGCTACATCATTCAGATAACGTTTAATGACTTCGACATTGAAGAAGCTCCCAATTGCATCTATGACTCACTATCCCTTGATAATGGAGAGAGCCAGACAAAATTTTGTGGAGCAACTGCCAAAGGCTTGTCATTTAACTCAACTGTGAATGAGATGCATGTATCTTTTTCAAGTGACTTTAGCATCCAGAAGAAAGGTTTCAACGCCAGCTACATCAGAGGTATGTAAACCACAGATGGTGCCAAGCTTCTGCTTCCGTTTAACATGTGCTGTGGTGAAGACCAGGCTGGAGGACAGAACTACACTCTCATTTGAATGTGAATGGTCAGGGTCAGAATTTAAGGGTGAGAAGCTATTAATAGACCCTGAGAATCCTCAGCATCAAACTAGAACTACTAGATCCAAATGCTAATTTCAGAAGAGCTGAATTCTGGATCGTCTGTCTGCAGAACATTTTTATTTTTCTTTTCTTTTTTCCCCCTTTTTTGGTATTTCAAGAGAGGGTTTCTCTATAGCTTTGGAGCTTGTCCTGAAACTAGCTCTTATTGACCAAGTTGACCTTGAACTCACAGAGACCGCCTGCCTCTGCCTCCCAAGTGCTGGGATTAAAGGCATGCACCACYACCACCCAGGCTTCATTTTTTTTTACAAGTCAGTTCTTACTTTATAGCCATGCCTGGCCTGTAACTTGCTAAAGAGAGAAGGCTGGCTTCAAACTCACAAAGACGTGCTTNTTTTTTTTTTCCTTGTAAGCGTTGCACATGCCCAGCATGGCGTAAAATAAAAAATAAAGTTAAAAAAAGGGGTTTCCTAGTAATAATGAAAATCTGTAGTTCTAATACCTCCCCACTAGAAGTTTTAAACACTCCCATTTAGAAATGATTTTAGTTTGGACATATAAGATGCCTCCCTTAAAATGATTTTACTAGAGGACAACGAGAAAAACAACCAGAAAACATAAGGCAAAGAGGATTGCACAGACATTGTGACGGGATGAGATTTGTCTGGAAATGTTTGAGAGAGTGAAAGGCAACTGTTAGTGCAGGTAGAGCTAGTTTGTGTTCAGAAAGTATTGTAAAAAATGCCATATTTTAAATACCTTACTCAGTCTAGATATAGTAGAGAGTGCCTGGGACCTCCTCCAAAGCAATGTGACTTACCCTCTCCAAGGAGTGGATAGGGTGTGGGGGTGGAGGGTAAGGTGAAGGGGATGGGAGGAGGGGAGGGAGTGGGAACTAGGATTGGTAGGTAACATGAAAAAAGACAGTTTATTTTCTTTATTTAAAAAAAATAAAATTTTAAAAAATCCGTAATCAAACAAAATCATCTTGAAGCTAGGTCTTTCTAATTCAGGAGTTTTGTTTTTTAATTATTAATGTTTTGGACAGAGTTAAAAAATACAAACAGGGCTGTCGCTCGTTTCATTGTGAAATGAAATCATAATTAAAGATGAACTGGGTGGGATTGTACATAGTTGTTTTTGATGTAGGAGCCTTGGTGAAAGGTTGGTGATAGAGGACAGGCAGAGAGGGGATGAGAAAGGCTCACAGAGTCAGTGAAAAGTTTATTAGAAGAAAGTGGTATAGAACCGAGAGACACTAGACGTTTGGCGTCTCGGCTCATATTCTGGAATTATACTATGACTTTATGTTTTCCATTTTCCTAGTTGCTGTGTCCTTACGGAATCAAAAGGTCATTTTGCCCCAGACATTAGATGCTTACCAGGTATCAGTTGCGAAAAGTGTCTCCATTCCTGAGCTCAGTGCATTCACACTCTGCTTTGAAGCTTCCAAAGTTGGCAGCAAAGATGATGACTGGATAGCTTTCTCCTACTCAGATGAGTCCCTCACACAGCTTCTCAGTTTCGAGAAGGACAACAATGGCTACTTCCTGTCCATTTCTGGCTCGAGATGCTTGCTGAACAGTGCATTGCCCGTAAAGGAAAATGAAGACATCTTCACAGAAAACTTCGAGCAGCTCTGTCTTGTGTGGAATAATACTTTGGGCTCTGTGGGTGTAAATTTCAAGAAAAGCTATGAAACAGTTCCATGTGATTCCACCATGAGTGCAGTTATACCTGGGGATGGAGCGTTGCTGCTGGGCTCTGACAGAGATGAAATTGCCTCTCTAAAGGGCAGCATCTATAACTTTCGACTCTGGAATTTCACAATGGATTCAAAGGTCCTCACCAACCTCAGCTGTAGTGTGCCTGGGAATGTCGTGGACTGGCACAATGACTTTTGGAGCATCTCAACCCAGGCTCTCAAAGCCGAGAACAACCTGAGCTGTGGTAAGTCTATGCACACGTAACTTGCTTCATGTCTTTAGTGTTGTTCGCTAAATGATATATACATATGCATACATAGAACCACCACTAAGATCTCTTAGCTTTAAACCGTGACCAGTTCAGCCATTTACAGGGTGTATTTGATGATGAACCATGTTTACTCAGTGAAAGTGGGTTTGCCATTCTTAAGTATTCCCTGGGTCACAAAACATCACATTATTCGTTTATCATTAGCACAATGTTCAAAATAATTGGCCCACACGTGAAAACTTCAGCACTAGATTTGAATCCCAAGAAATTCACAAGTTGTAAATTTTACTCACCAAAATGTTCCCATAATGCACTGGTATTTTTAATTCTGGAGCAGAATTTCTATGGTATTACCTAAATAGACATTCACTTATTCAGCCAGAGCCAAATATCCAGCTGTCCTTGTAAGGTAATTTTTGATTAATCTAGAATTACTGCATTTTTTTGAACTTTCATCCCTATTTGTTTGACAGCAAACATTTGTGGTTCATTTCCAATACTCTTTCCTTCTAGGTTGTGTTTTAGGTGGCTTTAATTGTGACATCACTGGAAATAGCTGAATTCAAGTTATTATGGAAAATGATTATATGTAACAAAAAGTGTATTGAAATAGACTTCTATTCAGGATTCTTTATGACATAGAAGTTAATTCTAGAAGTCAGGTTTTATTATAGGACTGATTTAAACACCTACAGAAAATGGTTCTGTTATTGATTTAAATGTCATGAATTTTCAGGTGCTGGTAGCATACATCTTAATTAAAGAGAAAGCATACATCTTAATTAAAGAGAATTCTTTCAAAAGAATTCATATATGATATTAGAAAACAGTCCTTTAGAGTAAGGTTTGGCAAAGTGGGAGGACTCATAGCAGACAACTAGCTTTATAAATACCATTTTATAGGAAGACAGCTATGTCCATAGATTTATATACTTTAAGTCACTGTGATTATGCTAACAGGGCCAAATTGTTCGATACTGACAGATATGGCATGGCCCATTATCTCAAAATATTTGCCGTCAATTCCTTTAAGTCCAATCATCCTAAAATATTTCCTGTTGATCTTCATGAGCAAGTTTACTGAGCCGGAAACTAGCCCAAAGACCCCCTAAGAGTTGTTGAGACTCGCTCTGTGAGCAGCAGTGGGAAAAACATCCAGCTGTAGGAAAGCAAGTCTCTGTGCCCCCTTACACTTGGGAGGGGCAGATAGATTGATATGTGCTCTTCTCCTGCATTCGTTACACGTTATGAGTTTCCGTGGTGACATTATTTCTAACATCGAAAGATTAGATTTCCCATAAAATGAACGATTCGATTCTTTGGGCAAACACAAATACCTGGTTGGCATCTCTGCATGGATGACACCGCCAGAGACGAGTTGTGACTATTCCTGTTGAAGAGGCTTAGAGTTCACCTCAGCCTTCATCACCTTTACATCCTCCCTTCTGGTTTGTTTCTTCCTCTCCAGACTTACATTCTCACCCTGGCTGCCATTTAAGTGTGCAGATCCCAATTTAGACTGCTCCTTTTGCTTTAAGTAGGAAAGAAAATGAAGAGTAGAAAAACACATCAATTTGCTAACACACATCATTAATTCATACCTAGGAACCTCAGCTTTTAAAAAATATTTAATTAATTAATACTTTTTTTGGTTTTTCAAGACAGGGTTTCCCAGTAGCTATGGAGACAGTCCTGGAACTTGCTCTATAAACCAGGCTGGCCTCGAGCTCACAGAGATCTGCCTGCTCCTACCTCGCGAGAGCTGGGATTAAAGGCATGTGCCACCACTGCCCAGCAATTAATACTGTTTATAATTGACAAAATTGTTATGTATTCATATTGCATGATGTTGGCATATGCATTGTGAAGTGGCTAGTTCAACTTACAGCATTATTCTTTGTCATTTCTTCATAGTGAAAAGATTTTAAGTCTTCACCAATTCCCTTTTAGTCTTTTGCATCCGATGATCGGAACTCAGAGACTGGTTACAACATCAGCACATTCCAAACAATTTTAAACACACATTACATCACTTTCAACTACAACCCTCGTGCAGAATAGTAGATCCTCTAAACTGATCACTCCTGAGCTTCTAACCTTCTGCTGGTAAAGGCCAGGTGGCCCACTTCTGCCCTCCAGGCCCTGTGAATAACTGTTCTACTCTGTTTCTATGATTTCATCCTCTTGGGATTCCACACATAAGCAAGATCATGCATTCCTTCTATTTTCTTAAACACCACCTTTGAGGTTCTCTTCTTAAGATTACCAGAATGTATCAAATGCATGCTCACATATAGGCAAGTCATCTGTAAGTCTGCAAAATGATTCTATTGTAAGAGCAGCGCAGTCTTCCAGACTCAATGAATTTGAGCCTCGTTAACTTTATAGCTGTCTTTTTAACATCGCAGGATTACCTATTCCCTGCCCCCCTCCCCTGACCATATGCGCCCAGATGTCTTGCCGTGCCTGTCAGTTGGATTGGTGGGAGAAGGAATTTCCTGATACTTAATCATCAGCCTGGGGCTGAAGAATACAAGTCACTTATGAACGGACAGGAAATACCTGTACAAAGATTGTATCTTGGGCCACTTTGGTTGAGCAAAACTTCAATAACCAAGAAAAATAAAGTGTGTTCTATTAACATTTTAACCTCCTCCCTCCCCTGGAAAATATTGTGGTTTGCTGCTTATGGTCATCATAATTCCACACGTTTTCAATGAGTACAGTAACCAATGGGAAAGTGCAGGCTCATTCTTTGCATTCCAGTAGACTGGCAATGTCTGCCAAGTATTGACTATTCTAGTATCCACTTGTGGAAGGAAATGAATAAATACATTTTCCATCTGTGTGTTGCTGGATAAATTATATAAAGGGAAAGTAAGGGGGTTAGACAGAACAGATTACATTTAATATATAAGTATGCTGTCACTTATCTCATGTATTAAATATAAAACCAATGTCATTAGTAACTGTTTCAGTAATTTTATAATCACACTGCTTTGCTTTGTTTTCCAATATTTTTCTAAGTATTTGGAGACTACCTCTGAATTAAGAAATTTTTTTCAGCTAGTTCATCGTTTTTAAATCAAGTCAGTCTGGTCAGTTCTTTACCAACACAAATGCAGTAGCATCGATAGTGGTTTTTTTTTTTTAACTTTATAGCATCTTTATTTTTCCTAGAAAAAATTTCAAGCATATCCAGTTTTATGACCCTCAGGAACATGTCATTTCCTTTGCTGACCCTTTAATTATAGGCACAAGTATTTGCCTGGGTTGTGATTACATTTAAGACATTGGCTAATGCCCATCAATTTTCACAAAGAACAGACAGTACTTTCTCTCTAGTTTTATTTACTTAACTGATTGCTACTCTTTCCTGAGGAAAGGTACAGTATAACTCAACGAACAGCTGAAGTTCAGGCAAGTTACATTTATTTATCTAGCATTTCTAAAGCACTTTCATCTCTTAGTCATTGTGGATGACTAAAATAGAGATAAGACACAAGTTTCAAAGTACCCAACTTGGTTGTTACTCTTTTCTAGAGATTTATTGATTTTTCCACTGGACTTTAGGGCTCTCTCTAAAATTTTACTCCTGATCACTAGGGCCCCATTACTCTCTAATTCCCATCCTTTTTATAATTAGCTACTTAATAAACTACAGTCCTGGCTTTCACAGCTCTGAAATTCAATTGCTGGTACTTAGTTTCATGCACAACAAACGACTGAGTTCATCATTGTTAAATTATTAGATCATTTTTAACGGAAAGCATAATCACTTTATCATGACATCCCATTATTCGTAGAGGTTGCTCAAACTCATGAGCATAGGTGATCTTCAGTAATGATTTTAAATACAAAATAATGATAGATGTCATAAAAGAAAGCTGAAAAGATGACTCAGAAGACCTGAGTTTGGATTTTGGCACTAACTCAAAAAGCCTATAATCCCAGCAGTAAAGAGGCAGGGACAGGAGGGTCTCTGGGGCACATTAACCAAGCAGTGTAGGGGAATCAGTGAGACCCAGGTTGAATGAGGGACTCCAAATCAAAAGATAAGGGAGAAAGCGGTCCAGGAAGATACCGGGCATCAACTAAGTGGCCTTCATACACATGTGCATATAGTTGCACAAGCCTGCATATACATGAGCACACACAACACAGTACAAAAAAGGGAAATGTTTTTAAAAATCAGAAAATAAGTTTATAATACATTTACTTATGGAAAATTATGAAATTCATCTTAGTAACACCAACAAAGAGAAACTTGGAGAGGATTATATTTTTCCGAATTGTTTTTAACTTGCTGTACTATTTTTATCATCATTAATTAGGCTGTGAGATACGCTGCTGGCTACACGTCAGTCAACGCTAGCATGGCCTGCACAAATGGAGTGACTCCTGTCAGGACCCTTCCTGGCTGGGGAAGAACAGTGGAAAGAGGAGCCTGAAGCCCTTGATGGTGTTTTGTTTTGTTTTCAACTGTCCTTTTTCCTTTTTTTGAGACAGGATCCTTAACTGATTTGTTCTGAAAGTCCCTATGGATCTCTGTGATGGGTTCTGTCTCTCTACCTCCCAAGTGCTGGGATGCAATGCTGCCATACCAGCTTCATGCAGTGGGACTGGAAGTCAAGGCTTCACGGGTTGGGTTTTGTCTAGCAGTCTCCTGATTGAGCTGTAATCCCAGTCCTAATGACTCATTTGTAAGATTTTTTTTTAAATAAATAAAATGTGACTCTAAATTTTGTTGTTAGGTAATAAGCTTTAGGTACCCTTAGGAGACTCAAAAGCCAGACCCATGCAGAGGTCTCATAAGCACAACTGATGACTGAGAGGTCACTGTCCCAAGAGACCAGTTTGCCTCTGTCACAGTCTCCCAGCTGCAAATCTGTAAACCTATCACACTGGGTAACAAAATGCAAATGAGTAGAAATGTTATGTGTGTGTATGTTTGGGGTATTTACTCAGTTATTTGAGATGGTGTCTTGCTATGTTCACCGGCCTAGCCTTGAGCTCCCAGGCTCAAGTCATTCATCTGCCTCAACCTTCTGAGTAGTAAATTTACAATGGCATTTCCCCATACGCAGCACTGTTTACTTTTTGTATTTCATGTATTTGTTTACATAGTCCAAGGTATTTGTAATATGAATTTTCCTTTACCAGTGTGAGTTCCTTCAAATTAAATCATGGCACTTGCTTTTATGCCATTTGCATGTAAAAAAATTTCACATGTAATTTCTATTGCTTCCGAGATCATAATACAATGGTATCTATCAATTCAGTTTTTATACAACACTAGTAATTTGATAAACTTGACCTTCCCCTAGAAAGAACAACTAATTAAAACATTCAGAAGCAAATGTTTATAATTTCGCCTGGAAGGAAGCCACAGATTGAAATGTATACAATGACTCTGATAAAAAACAGTCAAGATCTTGTTCTAAATCATGGCCCCTCCGCCGATGTTTCCCCATATTCCCACCTCTGAGTTCCTAGATATACTAGGGTGGAAATGTAGTTAGCCTAGAAACTTCTTTCCCACAACATTGTCCCTTATCTCTCTTTGTCTTGGAGAGATACCGTATCAGTTTCTGAAGCCTCTCAGGAGCCCTGGACTGCCAGCATTGTGTGTAATCTGAGAACTACGGGAACCTCATCCAAGGGTCTCCGCTGTGCTGTGTTACAATGGCCGAGATTTCTCCAGTCACATGAGTCTGATAGGCTTGTTAGTTTTCAGAAGTCCTTGCTAAAAGTGCCTGTAGAAGTGGGGGTCTGAAAAAAAATGGACTTGCACAAGGGGCGCCAAACTCTGAAGATAAGTTCCCCCTCTACCTCTGCCCTCCCTCGACTTTGCCACATCACATGCCTTTCCCAGGGCACAGGCTTGCTTAGGTTTTCAGTCTTCAAAACTCCCCCTTCCTATCTCTGCTTCCTTGCACAACCAGGCTTCCTCCTGCCACATTCACTCTCCAAAAGCCACAGTCTGACTTTCATTGTTCCCACGAGACTGACACTGATTCCTGTACAGAGGAGTTAGAGGGCTTTTCAGACTTGATCTCTTCAACCTTTCAGCTCCGCTCATTGTCGCCACGCCCTCCATTCAACTCTTGTTACTTAAATTCTGTGAAGCCACCTTGACCAAGGGCTGCTCTTATCCCTCCCCCCCAAATCTCTGCCTTGGAAACTTAAATATAACAAGAGCTAAAGTTTAATCTGTTCTCTCCTTGAACCCGTACTCGGGTGAATACAATCTCATTGGTACCTTTTGTTGACTGGTCCCCTTACAGAAAGACAGCTACTCGCGTGTGAACTATAGACGTCCTACAGGCAAATGGCATCCCTTGCCAGACATAGCAGAAGATAATCCATTATCTTCCTGTTTCCTTTCTCCATTGACGATGTCATCATGCCTAGTTTCTCAAGTTGGAAACCAGCAAAGTGTTCTCCATTCTTCCCTTTCTCGTCCTCTTTCCAATTAGTCACTGAATCTCACACAATCTATCTTAATAATGTTTGTGTCCATCTCTCTCTTTCAGTCTATCTTCTCGAGACATGTGATATCAAACCTGAATGTTTAATATTACTTTACCTTCTTGCATCTTTCCACATCAAAATTACTATTTTTAAACCACAGTCTGTAGTTTTACCAAGCACCCCTTCATTTATTCCAATTGCTTTTTAAAAAAGAGTTTAGGCTAAATTTAACTGTCATTCATACTGGGATTAATTCATTCATAATTTGCTTAATGAAGCTTGAGCACGCATCTACTGTGTATGGGATTTGGTATTAAAGGCCTCAGTGTTCCAGCCCTATGTATTCTAGAAGGCCTTGCATATGCTGTGCTGACATATATCTGATCATTCCCACAGTTTTCTGTAATTACTCTTTTTTTAGTTCCTTAAATTTTATTTTTTTATTATTAAAAAAATTTTCCACCTC
>LOJH01011322.1:13223-26592 GCA_001685095.1 Ellobius talpinus
TTCCAGGACAGGCTCCAAAGCTACAGAGAAACCCTGTCTCAAAAAAAGGAAAAAAAAAAAAAGAAAAAAAGAAATGGCCCCCAATACTAATTGATATTCACTGGATATAGAATGAATTTAGCTTTTTATTTAATAAGCAACTTTATAATCATGTTTCTAGATACTCTAATCACAATATCACTTTCAGCAAGTAATGCTTTAACTTTTTGACCTTTTATATTTATCCAAAAATTGAATATCTATAAACTGATTAACTTATTTTCTCCATTAATACTTTTCATTTCTCTTAAGTAAACTTTAAAAGTATCCATAATTTTCAATATTATCTATGAAGTCACAAGTTATCCATGTTATCCAGCCGACTTAAAGAGGAAAATGCTTTAATTAAATATTTATGTTCTTTTAGAACTGAGAAAATTAAAGTTTCAAATCAGTTGATATTCTACTCATCACATAATCCTATCTAAACATATGAAAATAGTTTATAATTCCTTAACGTTTGAAATACTGGGGGCAAAGTCATCCTGAGCAGAAACAAGTAAGCAAAACAAAGCATTCGTTTAACTTTTCAGTCTATTAATAAAGAGACAATTTTTTTAAGGATTCAAAATATTTGCACACAAAATACCCAGATAAAAAACGACGCCACATGCTGTAGTAGAAACTTAAGATTTAAAATATGTTTACCTGGAAATCTAAACTAAGTAGGCTTTGCTTGATGTCATTTAAGTCTCCCGCTGAAAGTGAAACAAAACCAGACTCTTTAAAAACAAAGAACAGAAGGGAAAGTTGAAAATATTAGCTGACTCCTTAGTCAGATCTAAAATAGCTGCTTCCCTTGGGGATAAATGCCTTCAGTTCTTTGTGTGGAAAAATCAGCCAAAGAAGTAACCAGGGAAAATGGTTTCCAAGGGAAGGTTTTTTGTAAGGCACAGGAAAAGTGGAAAACATCAGCAGGGAGTTCGGGCAGGAGTTGGGGAGACATTTCCTTTGCAGGGAATCTGGGCGGGGGCTGGGGAGATATTTCCTTTGCAGGCTAAAAGGCAGAACTAGAGTCGCACAAGTGATTTGAGACAGATTGGTGGCTTTCCTAGTCTGTTTGCAGGAAAAACTGCATGGCTTTTAAAGTTCAAACGACCCAACATACCACTTGAGATTTGTCAAGCTTGTAGTGGTAGTGTTCTCACTCACCTACAGGCTGCCTGTGTCTCCAGTCATGTTTAAATTGAGTTAAATTTCTCCTTATTGAGGAAACAAATTGGTTACATATTAATGCCATTAGAAATTACATAATTTTAGTAGTGGTACACGCCTATAATAGCACTTAGGAATTTTCATATCATTCTAGGCTACATACGGAGTTTGAGCCAGCCTAGGCTACATGAGACCCTGTCTCGAAAATATTGACTTCATATATGCTTACATAAACACACACATATTTATGCATATACATATATACATACATATTCCTACCTGACCTGGAACTCAATATGTAGACCAGGCTGGCCTTGAACTCACAGAGGATCTACCTGTCTCTGACTCCCAGTCCTGGAATTGAAGGTATGCACCACCACACCTAGATGTGTATGTGTGTGTTTTATACATATATATGTATATTATATATATTTTAATGTACAAGGGAGCAATAAGGCTTCTCATTACTTCTCACTAATTTACTCTAGTAAATTAGTGATGTGCTTTGGCCTCAGATTTCTTCATCTCCCCATAAGCAAGTTAGAAATAGATCAGTGTCAAACCCAGCACTGCTGACTGTTGGTGCGTGACTTACTCTATGGAAAAGTCTAGTCAGTATTCAACATAGTACATGAAAGTCAACTGCTATCAAGGCACATAGATATGAAATTTGGAAATAATAAAAATGAAGATTTAACATACTTGCAGATAAGTGATTTGTGTAGTGAATTATAGTGAACTCTGAATATCAATTTGGAAACAAGAAAATAGTGAATAAATGCCTTTAATTTTATTTATTTATTTTTGGGTTTTTGAGACAAGGTTGTAGACTTGTAGTTTGTAGGGAATGCCAGTAGTTGGTGAAAGGCGGGAAGCAGTTTTTCAATATCAGTAATAGTCGATAAGTGTTCGTTGACATGTGTGCTATCATCTGCACTGTGAAATGTTGAGACAGAACATTAGAGGTAGGATGAACATCATCATTTTAAAATAATCCAGATAAATCTCACATACTTGGTAATCATAAATCACAGCCTGATTTGGAACATGCATGTTGTTTTGCTGAAGGAGAATTGTGTTCGTGGCAAACAGAAATGGTTATATTGAGGATAGCTAATAAAAATCAGTATTGTCTGCCCACAAGTCACTTCTAGAAATGCATTATAGGAACATCTTTCTGTGCAGAGATGTGCCTCAAGGTAATACTTTGAAGCACTCTAAGTGTTGACTTTATAGAAAAGCAAAAAGCAACCCAGTTATATATTTGGAACAGTGAATTACAGAGCTCTCTGGAAACTAAAGTAACATTAATACTAGCATGTGATGTTGTCTCCTATATCCGAAGAGGAAAAATGAAATATCCAAAACAATATATGCATTATCTTTTGATATGTATAATTTCACATCTTTCTGGAGAGCAGATTAAAAGGGATAAATAAAAATTGTTAATAGGGCCAAGTGGTAGTGGCACACGCCTTTAATCCCAGCACTCGGGAGGCAGAGGCAGGTGAATCCCTGTGAGTTTGAGGCCAGCCTGATCTACAAGAGCTAGTTCCAGGGCAGCTAGGACTGTTACACAGGGAAGCCCTGTCTCAAAAAAACAAAAACAAAAAAAAGTTAATAGTATTTATTGCTAGATGATAAAATTTTAACTTCTCTATGTAATTCATCATTTTGACGGTGTTTTTGCTTTTTATAACCAGATGAGGAAGGAATAACTATTTAAAACAGTATAAACAAAGAAACACTTAAAAAAATTTGTGTGTGTATGTGTGTGTGTGTTGCCTGCATATATGTCTGTTTACTATGGGTATTCACTGCCCACAGAGACCATAAGAGGACAGATATCCCCTGAAACTGGGATTACAGACAGCTGTAAACCATTCTGTGAGTGCTAGGAAATTGAACCCTGGTCTTCTGCAAGAGCAGCCAGTACTCTTAATGACTAAGCCATCTTTCTGGTTCCTTAAACAAAAGTAACTCTTTAGTGGCGTAGAGGAGGAATAACAATAACTATCATGCTGAGATTGACATGGTTGGAAAAAAACAATTTTCAGATTTCTGAGGCCATGCTCTACAAGTTTGTGGTTTAATGGATGATTACATGAACTTTTTTCAGAAACTGTTTTACCACCCTAGTACATGGAAAATGCTGGTGTTATGCTTTTTCCTTCTCTCTCATTATTGTAGGCATAATTATGTCCTAGAACTTGGCTACCTTAGTGCACTGAAAGAATAATGTTTGCCACCAAATAGTTTGCAGAAAGTATGAGCCATGCCAGAAGGGAGTAAGCCTTTAGGACATTTATTTCACTTACCACTGAAGTCACTTAGACTGGTTGGTATTTAGTCAACACAAACTGGAGACACCTGAAAGAAGGAGCCTAAGTTGAAGAATTGTTTCCATAAGATTGGTCTGTGGTTATGTCTTTGGGGACTTGTCTTTTGGTTTGTGACTGATGTGAGAAGGCCCAACCTACTGTGAGCAACACAGTCTCTGAGATAATCCTGGACTATACAAGAAAGCAAGTTGTGGGCAGGGCGGTGGTGGCACAGCACTTGGGATGCAGAGGCAGGTAGATCTCTGTGAGTTCAAGGCCAGCCTGGTCTACAGAGTGAGTTCCAGGATAGGCAGGACTGTTATACTGGGAAAGCCTGTCTCAGAGAGAGGAGGGGGAGAGAGGGAGGGAGGGAGAGGGGGAGAGGGAGAGAGAGAGGGAGAGAGAGAGTCAATGTTTCCTACATGATTTCTGTTCTGTTTATGCTTGAGTTCCTGTCCTGACTCCCTCAGTGATGGATTTTAACCTGGAAGCATACAATGAAATAAACCTCCCCAAGTTACTTTTGATCTTTGTGTTTATCACAGCAACAGAAAGTAAACAACAGAAATTGATGCTAGAAGTAGGATGTTGCTGTGATGGCCCTGACCATGTTATTTGGGGGAGGAAGGGTAGTGAAGATTGTGAAAGGATTTTGGAACATTGATCTAGAAAATCTATTGAGTGCTGAGAACTCAATGCACTCTTCTTTGGGAGCTTGGAAGATAATACAGAGAGAAATGCTGACAGTGGAGGTCATTGTGAAGTTTCAGAGGAAAGAAAAAGTCTTTTAGGGATGTTCGTATAGAATCTGGTTGCTGTTTAACTAGAGCTGAAAAATAACTGATTAACAAGAAATTAATACTAGTGAATTGAGCCCTCTGTGCTTTACTGGGAAGCTGGTTGCTGGTTATCTGAGGCTGAAAAACATAGCTGTGTTTTATTAAAAGGCTCTTACTACTTGTGGAAAGTATTCCCTTAGGGTCAGAATACAGAAGCTATGGTCCAATGGGAGGCCCACACTGTACATGAAGGTGGCAGCAGAATTTGGCAAATAATGTTTAAGTGTCTCCCACATGATACTAGATTTGAAGGCATGAAAGGGTCATGTAGGGAAGCTGGGTGGCAAGGTCACTGAAGTCCCTGAAGAGAGGTCAAAAGATGCCAGTGGAAGGTACATTCTCAGTTGCAGTAGAGATACCAGAATATTGGGGATGCCAGGACTGAAATCTACCAAGGGAAGCAGCAGGTGTGAAATAGAGCTGGTCTTAGTAAACTATGTGTACTGTGGATGTCAAAGCTGGAGAAATGGATACACCAAAGCCTTTTGCCGCCAAAATATCATGAGTGACTCCCTGATGTCAAACATAGAGCTACAGGATTTGATCTATACTGATAGACTTTGGTTTTGCTTAATGTGATTATTTTTAGTCCCTAGTTCTTCTCTTTTGGAGTAAGGAAGTATTTTTTAGTAAGTATTTTTTTAGAAGCCCACAGTTAAACTTCAGAGTGGGACTTTTAAAGTTGTACTGTGTTTTATAGTATGATATTCATATGAGATATTGGTGACAAGAAAGAAAATATTATGGCTTAAGGTGATGTTTATGTTCAAGGTGACAAGGAGTGGTGCCTACTTGTCAGATACAACTGTCTACTTGACAAAGTCCAGAGTTATCAGAGGAAGTCTCAAGTGGGGGGATTTCCTTGATAAGATTGACCTGTGGGCATGTCTGTGTGGCATTTTCAGTTGTATTTCAAGAGGAAATCTCTATTAACTTAGAAGAATGAACATGACATATTGTTGAGTGACAGACAGGAAATTATAAATGTTGATGCCTACTTCATAGTAGATATGAAGGCTGCTATATCTAATTAAAAATTGACCATAGTTTTATAGAGAATTTTATTTTATTTATAATTCTTATAATTCCTGAATATTTGTCTGCTCAGAAAAACAAGGCTTCTTTTATTTTACGCACAAAACAAAACAGAGAGCTCCTTAAATTAACCGTGTTCTGATTTCCTAAGTTTTCACTCAATCCCTTTAACTCCTAATTTAATATTTTACACTACTGTTTTATAACAAGGCAGTAAACTCTACTGTATTTGATTCCTTCTTCATCTCTGGAGTTTTCTCCTCCTCTCAATTCCTATCCTCTTTCCCTCTGCTACCTTCTGGATTTTGTTACATCTTTTTTCTTTCTTTATTTTGTCTTTTACAATCTTTCTGTCTCCTCTTCCACAATGGCCCCAGAGCCTGGGTGTAGGAGTTATGTTGTAGATGTATCAGTAGGGACTGTGCTCCACAATTCTGCATTTTAATCTGTTGTGGTTTTCTGTAATGGCCTCCATCTATTGTAGAAAGAAGAAAAGTCTCTCATCTGCAGAGAAGGTAAGGACAGCACATACCTATGGGTATAAAGACAAATATTTAGAATGAAGTTAGAGATTTTGCTGGGTTAGTAAGTTATCAGTTGTAGGGTTTCCTCCAATATTCACTGCTTGCTTGGCCAGATTTCTCTCTTGTTGAGCAGGTCTTCAGCCCAGCTAGACAGCTGTTTGGTACCAACAATGTGTCTGTGCTGCTACTGCATGCCTCCTTAGGATTATCATTACTAGTCACAGGTGTAACATGAGTGGGCCTGCTTGTTGGGGTTTCTGTCCCACCCAGTACCCCACAGCTTAGGTAAGCCCCAAAGAAAATCACACAGAGATCTCCATAAGATTATAAATTGATTGGCCCATTACTCATTCTTCTTATTAGCTCTTGTAGCTTATATTAACCCATTATTCTTATCTATGTTAGCCATGTGGCTCAGTACCTTTCACAGAGTGGTAGCTCACATGTTGCTTCTTCAGAGTCTGGGCAGGAGTGAGAGGATGGGCTTCCTCCTTTCCAACATTCTCCTGTTCTCATTGCCCCGCCTCTACTTCNCATTATTCTTATCTATGTTAGCCATGTGGCTCAGTACCTTTCACAGAGTGGTAGCTCACATGTTGCTTCTTCAGAGTCTGGGCAGGAGTGAGAGGATGGGCTTCCTCCTTTCCAACATTCTCCTGTTCTCATTGCCCCGCCTCTACTTCCTGTCTGGTTGACCCGCCTATACTTCCTGCCTGGCCAATCAGCGGTTTATTAAAATACATGATTGACAGAATACAGACAATTCTCCCGCACCACACAGGTGTCATAGCTGGGTAGTACTGTTGGTTGATTCCCTCCTTTGGAAGGCTGCATGGCACCTTCTAGTACTGAGGAAGCTTAGTCCCCAAGGCTTTCAGATCAGTTCCAGCTCAAGAGCTCTGGGTCCTGGTTCTAGGTCCAAACTGCCTGATGTCTTCAGCAATAGAGATTTATCTTCTACTTCTGAGGGGCAACCAGGGGCAACAGCAATATATATCCACATGCCTTTGCCTCCGCCTCCCAAGTGCTGGGATTAAAGGTATGCACCATCACCACCCTGCTTGCCCCACTTTTAAAGCAACCTGAGAATAGCTGAGCATGGCACTAATCAGCATTCAGGAGGCAGAGCCAGGCAGATCTCTTGAGTTTGTGGCCGTCTTGGTCTACATAGCAAGTCCGAAGATAGCCAGGGCTACATAAGAGAGATTTCTCTCAAAAATAAATAGGTAAAGTAAATGAAAATAGACATTTTCTGTTTGCTCATTGGCAGAATCAGGTACTCACCCAATCCCTGTCATAGCACACTGTTGTGGAATACTCCCTTTGTACACAGTGAAGATTTGTCACTTGAATTGGTTTATAAAATGCTGATTGGCTGGTAGCTGGGCCAAAAGTATAGGCAGAACAGCCAAACTGAGGATGCTGGGAGGAAGAAGGACAGAGTCAGAGAAGATACCAACCAGCTAAGGAAGCAGGACATGTAGAAAATGAGGTAACAAGCAATGAGCCATGTGGCAAAGCATAGATAAGGAATATGGGTTAATTTAAATATGAGTTAGGTAGTAACAAGCCTGAGCTATTACCTAAGCATTTATAATTAATATTAAGCCTCTGTGTCTTAACGAGAACCTTTGGGGTTCAACCAGGGTCCTCTTCAGGGTTCAGATTGGAAGCTACAACAAGCAAAAAGGACTTTTTCTGAGAGTGAATTATCTCTCATATGCTTTTCTGAATTAGTTTCTTTATTGTTCTGTTTCTATTCTAATTTTCCTGTCCTACTTCTAATTCCTCCTAGCTGCTTCTTCTTTTCCAGCCTAAAAACTCTCTCTCTCTCAGGAGCCTCGAAGTGATAAATTGCAAGAGTTACTTCTCATTGGTCAAAATCACATTCCTAGGTTAAGCAATAGGAGCTGAGCCATTGCCATGGCAAAACAAGGGTCCAAGGTTACAAGAGTAAGATCGAGACCAGAGGGCAGGGGTACAGTGTCCAGTGCGATAAAATTTGAGACATAGGTCCTTTGTTAACAGACTGGCAAGCAAAGAATCAGCATGCTTTTCTTAGGGTGCTTTGTGCAGTAAGTAATCTTAGTTGGACATCTGCAGCTCTTTGTGCATAGCTGTAAAATTTGAAATTTATGATCTGTTTGCAAAAAGACTTTAATTTTGTTTGAACTTGCTCTGAGGTGAAAGTGAGCTAATTGTGTGCAGTTAGAATAAGCCAAAAGGAATAAAGTAGGCTTTTTTTTTTTCAAGACAAGATTTCTCTATGTAGCTTTGGACCCTGTCCTGAAACTTACTCTGTAAACTAGGCTGGCCTCAAACTCACAGAGATCTGCCTGCCTCAGCCTCCTGAGAGCTGGGATTAGAGGTGTGTGCCGCCACCACCCAACCCAAAGCAGGCTTTTAAGTGTCTACAGTCCTCATAGGACAAATTGATCTAGTTATGAAGCATGCCCCAGCATATATTCTGTATATCAAAATTATGCAACCAAATGAAAAGTCATCTTCCTGCCCACTGACAGATATATGTGCCCATAAGATTGAGATGTAATCATGAGATTACATATACACATCACATGAGATTACATACTACAGTGCAGGTATTGGGGTAACACCAAGCTGCTTTAGCAAAAATGAGCAACAGTTTCCAGAGTTGATGGTCCTGAAAGCCTTGCCTGGGCAGGATTTATCTCCATCAGATAATCACTCCTTTGGTGGGTTGACATCTGAACACTAATGGTGTGGGAAGTCCTTCGGTCTATGTGTTGCTTTTATTGGTTAATGAATAAAGAATCTGCCTGGGCCCATAGCAGGGCAGAACAGAGCTAGGTGGGGAAAACTAAACGGAATGCCAGGAGAAAGAAGGCAGAAGGCAGAGAGACACCGTGTAGCTGCCAGAGGGGAAAGATGCCAGCTGCCAATTGGAACCTTGCTGATAGGCCATGAACCTCATGGTAAAATATAAAATAATGGAAATGGGTTAACCAAAGATATAAGAGCTAGCTAGCAATACGCTTAAGTGATTGGCCAAGCAGTGATTCAAATAATAGTTTCTGTGTGATTGCTTCAGGCGTCTGGGTGGCCGGAAAGTGAACAAGCAGCCTTATACAAAACACTAGTTGTCACCTCTGTAAACTCTCATGACCCCTGACATTGTTTGGGAACTTGAAGGCAGGACAGAAACTTCAACCAACAGCACATGACAAAAGGAGACAACATATATAAGATCTTCCTGGGCACTAGCCTGCTCTTTCCTATGCAGTGAACATGTGTGATTTCAATAATGGTTTCTTAAACCATATTACATGCATTATTATCTTCCATTTTATAATGGAGCAAAACTAAGGTGTCACAAAAGCAAAATGAGGAAACTGAATGGGGTTAAATGGGTTAAATGGGAACAATGGCAATAGTCCCAAGCTAGTCTGGTTTACTTTTCTTACAATGCTCAATGTCATTGCTTCCATCCTGAGCAGCCACTGAAGGGAATGGGAACAGACAGCCACTCTCATCATTACTGGGTCTCCATATCATAAAACTCTATAACTGCTTGTGAAAATCAGTTCCTCAGTGCAAGGACAGAGATTTGACAGTAGGTAGCTGCGGTCAGGACCTGAGTAAGACCTAAGCCCAGTGGCTTACCAAATCTAGATGAGTTACATGCCCTTTCTGGCACTCAGATGACTAGTCTTTCATGCAAGACCATTAGAGAATTCTTAGGTTGTTTCTCTCAGGCTTTATAGGGTGTGGTGTTCCTTCCCTTGGAAAACAGGCATCGCAAAGCATTCAGAATTGTTATTTTCCCTGTAATTTCCCTCCTATAACCCCTGAAACCCATGCTTAGTGAGGGACTGGTGAGAGAATTACACATATGGTAGTTTGAGCATTGTTGGGAATGGGGATTCTTTTCCACTGATACACTGTCTGAAGGAGGTGGCTATGAACCAGGATGACCACAATATTTACGAAGGTATGTAATGAAAAAAGAAGACTTTGGCAACTAATGTAACTCCATCACTCACAGGGAGGATAAAGAGACATTCACTTGAGGTTTAATAAATCAAAACAGTGTTTGTCCACAGCTTCATTTTTTCCCCATTACTGGTGGGTGATGTCATCATTTTCATTTCCCTTAAAATATTTTTGTGTCCAGGAAAAGAAGATTAATACTAACTGCATTTATTATCACAGATTCTTATGGTGATTTTAGTTTTAATTTTGCCACCTATGTAGAGGTTTTTCTTTTTTTAAAGATTTTTATCTATGTGTGTCTGTATGTTTCTGTGTCTGTCTCTGTATGTGTTTGTATATGGATATGTGCACATGAGTAAAGGTGCCCTCAGAGGCCAGAGACATCAGATCCCTCTAGCTAAAGTTACAAGCCATTGTATGTGCCCAATGTGGATGTTTAGAATCAGTCTTGGGTACTCTGCAAGAGCAATATGAGCTTTTGATCGCCAAGCTTTCTCTGGCCCTTATTTCTTTTTTCCTTTTCTCCTCAATGTTACTGGTCAAACACAGTGCCTTACACATGCTAAGCACAAGTGGTACCAATGAGTCAAAACAAAACCCAGCCAGTGGCTGCAGTTGGCAGAGTAAAAATGTTTAGCAGTATTCAGCCTAGATGATCTTCCTTCAAAAATTCTATTCTTCTGGTGTTTAATGCCCCTACTCTGTTGTGTCTCACTTCTTGTTCTCCTCTGTTCCCTCGTCACCATGTCCCACTGCTCCTCCTGCCAGTGTTGCTGATAGATGATGATAATGATATGGCATAACTGTGGGAATGGAGATTCAAGTGGAAGAAGGAAATAAAGTCATACTTTGGTTATCCAAGAAAAGATTCCTTTACCAAGGTTGGGGGAGTATGTAAATTAGTAAAACTTAAGGTTTATTTGGATATAGGAAAGTGACGAAAGAGAAATCAGGTATATGAAGCTTAACTTTTGGATGTAATCCAACTGCATTTACTGAGGTGACCACAGGCTAGCACAATCAAGGGAACTATGGGCTAGAAATAAAATCCATTAGAATGTGGTGGCTAGTACTGAAGCCACAGAACTGAATGAAATCATCAACCACTGTGTATAATAAAGTTGTGAGGCAAGCTTTATTGAAAATTAGGGGAACCAAAAATTTTAAAACTTTCCAAACTAAGCACATTGTTGACAGAAAAATAAAATGTTAGACTTTATTTATGCCACTTTATCAAAGTCTATTAAATGCTAAGTAATTCTGCTTCTAGGACTCTATTCTACAGAAAGTTATGAACAATACAGCAATCTCTTATGTGGATATTTGTTGTAATATATAAAGTGTTGAAAAATTACAAGTAACCAAATGATTGCTGAAACTAGGTTAACTTCTATAATATGTTAGAGGAATCTGGGAAACAGCAGAGTAAGAGACAACAGGAATCAGTCCTCCCACTTAGATAACAACTAAACTGACAGAATATGTCCTGATGTAACTATTTTTGAATTCTGGAGACTACTAAGGGCTTGCAACATCCCAGAGGACAGCTAGGGTAGTAAATTGTGATTAATTTGATCAATTTCAGCTCTTAGCACAGTAGCTGCTAACCAGCCCCCAACCTAGCTCATCTCAGATGTCTGTAACATGTTCCTGGAATAAATCAACATTTCCTGTCTATACCAGGGCTTTGTTCTCTAATTGCTGCTGCTTATCATAAACGTTCAGAGTTAGGATTCATTGTGGTTGCCTGTCTTATTATGACCAAAAAGCAAGTTGGGGAGGAAAGGTTTATTGGGCTTACGCTTCTGCATTGTAGTCCATCGCTGAAGGAAGTCAGGATAGGAACTTAAGCAGGGTAGGAACCTGGAGGCAGAAGTTGATGGAGGGGATGCTGCTTACTGGCTTGCTCCTCATGGCTTGTTCAGACTGCTCTTTTTCTTTTATTTTTTTGTTGTTGTTTTTTCGAGACAAGGTTTCTCTGTATGTAGCTTTGGAGCCTGTCCTGGAACTAGTTCTTGTAGACCAGGCCAGCCTCGAACTCACAGAGATCCTCCTGCCTCTGTCTTCCAAGTCCTTGGATTAAAGGCATGTGCCACCACCGCCCAGCTTCAAACTGCTTTCTTATAGAAACATCACCCACAATGGGCTGAGCCTGCCCCAGTCAATCACTAATTAATTAAGAAAATGCCCTACAGACTTGTCTGTTTGCAGCCTGATCTTATGGAGGCATTTTCTTTTCTTGTTTGTTTGTTATTTTATTATTTTTTTTCCCAAGACAGGGTTTCTCTGTATAGCCCTGGTTGTACTGGAGCTTGTTTCTGTAGACTAAGATGGTCTACAAACTGGTCAAACTCAGAGATCTGCTTGCTTCTGCCTCCTGAGTGCTGGGATTAAAGGCATGTGCCACCATAACACTGGCAGCTATTTTCCTAACTGAGGTTCCTTCCTTTCAGATAACTCTTGTCTTGTGTCAAATTGTGCATAAAACTATCCCTACATTTTTTTGCAATTCCTTTTTTTTTCTTTTCATACACTCCTTTTTGTTCTTGTTAGTCATTTGAAAGCTAAATATTCAACTAGGTCATAAACAAGTAACTGCAGAGGCTAGGGAGATGTTTCATTGGATAAAATGCTTACTATGCAAGAATAAGGACCTAAGTTCAGATCCCCAGTACCAATGTAAAATAGCATTTTTAAGACAAGCTAACTGCAGTGATGACTAAAGGAGTAAGAAAAATAAATGATAAAAAGGTAAATATGATCCAATTATTCATATATTATATTATTATGATATAACATTATATTATAATTATATTATAATGAAATCCTTTACATTCTGTATAAACATTGTATAATTTAAATATCCCAATATATAAGGAAAGGTAGAAATTGACAGTACATGTTCCAAGAAAGGCACTAGTTCTGAATAGATCCAAGAAGACATTAAGTTTGCACTTCAGGCTGGTCTTTGGCACAAAGACAACCCACAACAGGAAGAAAGATAAACACTCTTTAAAAATACAGTTAACCCTAGAGGAAGGAGGGAGATTCTGATTTCCCTTATTAGCACATTTTTTAGCAAGCAGAGAAGAAAAGGGGATGGAATGAATATTTAAGGCATAATAGCTTAAAGTTCCCCCAAATTTTATGAACATAAATATAAACATGCCCTGAGCTATATATCCAGCTATGTCAAAGACATTAATTATGTCAGATTTCTTGGAAAAATGACTGTAGATAACTATGAATAATATGCTCAAATAATTAAAGTAAGATGTGAGAGATCAATTTCTATGAACAAAACAGAAAATCAATAGAGATAGCAAACATAGAAAGCCAGAAGAAATCTAACATGGCTGTATAGTGAGAACTTGTCTCAAAATTAAAACTGTTGAAGACTCTAAAAATTTACCAGAGTCAAGTGAGGTAACCCAGACACAGAAAGACGATTATCACAGGTACTCACTCATAGGTGGTTTTTAAA
>LOJH01011323.1:0-13449 GCA_001685095.1 Ellobius talpinus
CAGGCTCCTTGGGGCAGCGACCCTGGACCACCGGCCGGGGAAATCTGGATCCGTGCTGCAGAACAGCGAGTAGTCTCCCCGCGTCCGCCCTTCTGGCGGTGAGCCCCCGAGACCCTGGTCCAGACCCTTGGACCTGGGACTAGACTGATCCAAAACGCCAGCCTCAGGCCACCATAGACCGGGCTCTGAGTCGTCTCTGATATGTCACCGACCATCTCCCACAAGGACAGCAGTCGGCAGCGGCGGCCAGGCATGTTCAGCCACGCTCTGGATATGAAGACTGGCCCGCTGCCGCCGGGCGCCTGGGATGACAGTCACTCGGACTCTGTGGGCGGGGAGGGGGACCGAGAAGCTCTTCTTGGGGATGCCAACCCCGGTGACTTCCCAAAAGCTCCGCGGAGCTACCGAGCCGAACTAAGTAGCATTTTGTTACTGCTCTTTCTTTACGTGCTTCAGGGCATTCCCTTAGGCCTGGCCGGAAGCATCCCTCTCATTTTGCAGAGCAAAAATGTTAGCTACACAGACCAGGCTTTCTTCAGTTTTGTCTTCTGGCCTTTCAGTCTTAAGTTGCTCTGGGCGCCCTTGGTTGATGCTGTCTACTTTAAGAACTTCGGTCGTCGAAAGTCCTGGCTTGTCCCTACTCAATACATACTAGGACTCTTCATGATATATTTATCCACTCAAGTGGACCATTTGCTCGGAAATACTGATGGCAGAACACCCGATGTGGTTGCTCTCACTGTGGCATTCTTCTTGTTTGAATTCCTGGCTGCCACTCAGGACATCGCTGTGGACGGTTGGGCGTTAACTATGTTATCCCGGGAAAACGTGGGTTATGCTTCCACATGCAATTCTGTGGGCCAAACAGCAGGCTATTTTTTGGGCAATGTTTTGTTTTTGGCTCTTGAATCTGCTGACTTTTGTAACAAATATTTGCGGTTTCAGCCTCAGCCCAGGGGAATCGTTACCCTTTCAGGTAGTGTACCAAACTATTATACTGTCAGATTGATTTTATGCTTGTGAATGCTTTTGACGCGAAACTTTGTATGGGCTCTTTCTTTTGCTTGCATTTATTTTTTTAATGACGCACAAAATATTTTACATCATTTCTCTTTATAATGAACACACACCACATTGACTTTCATTATGAGATTTTCATACATGTGTATATGTACTTTGCTCATGCTCTCTTCCTTAACACACCCTTCTCTCCTCCTCCCTCCTAGTCCTCTTCCTTCAAATAGTTCAATTTTTTCCCTTCTAGATTCGTTGTAGGAGAGAAAGTGTGACATTTTTCCTTTTGAGTTTGAATTATTTCTGAATTATGTTTATTGGATTTGTTTAAGGGTCTGCATAGTCAACCTCGAGTTCAGTCCAGCTTCAGCTTCCTGAGTGCTGAGATTAAAAGCATGAGCCCCTACACCTGGCTTTTTTTTTAAGTTTACCGGGAATCTAGATGGTAGATGAGTTAAGTGTGTGTCCTGTTTTGTTAAAATGTGCTTCTTTCAAGTATTGCTAAAGCCAGCCTGTGACATTAGCACAGATATTGATCAGTAAGTACTCTTCAGTGAATAGTGAAAGCAACTGGTAAAATAATAAAATTCTGAGATAATGATCTATGGGTGTTTGCTTGATGCACAACTGCATATTTTAAAAACATTCATTTAAACACGGTTCACATTTTTCTTGTGTTTTAGAGGATTGAGATGTCTAGTTTCTCTCTTTCTGAACCTCTTCCAGCTTTGCTGTTTCACAAGTCGTCCTCTCCAGCGATCTGTTGAATGACGAGGGTAGTAAATAGAAGCGTTCTGCACTTGGCTAAGTGACAGGGTTCTAAGGGCCTCTGCAAATAAGAGTGCCTGCCAACTAAGAACAGTAGAGATGGGCATCGGAGAGGCCCAGCATTGACTGTGGTAGAGATAACAGTTGACATTCTCATGGTTGGGTCTTTATTTAGGCTGACGCTGTTTTTTTGAATAGCTGTTTGAATTACTGGAGAACTTTGTTCTCCAGAAGATTCTAAAATAGCTCACTTTAAAATTTAACTTCTCTTTCTGTAGTGGACTTTTGATTTTGTTTAAAACATTTTGAGTCAAAGAGTTAAAGCATTAATTTTAATGCTTACACATATCACATTACCACTTTTAAGGTTTCTGTGACTTGGTAATAGTGAAACTAAATTCTGAGCATTCTGTTTCTGTCTGTGTGATCCTGGTGCTGGGAAATGAGCCCAGTACTGCTGCATAAAAGGCAAACTGTTTCCTCTGTGCTAAGTCCCCATCCCATCAACCAGTGGGAGTTTTTCCTTTTTTATCCCTCCCCGTGCTAGGGCTCTACTTGACCTTTGTGTAGACCTGAGATTTTGAAAGGAGTCTAGACTGGTATCAAATGCCCATCCTTCCCAGGATCCACGTACTTAAGTTATGCACCACCATGCTCAGTTTAACCAGCTGGTGGTTTTGAGGAATTTAAAGACCCTGGAATCATATGAAGAAAATACCATTGCCTAGGTTTGTAAAGAGGAGAGAAACACACACTCTAGAAAATCCATATTATAATCCATAATAAACCAAACAGCCAAGGGCTTGAGTGTTTACTCTGGTAAGAGCTCTTGTTGCTCTGCAGGGGTCCTGAGTTTGGTTCCCAGCACCCATGTGGTGGTTTACAGCCCTCTGTAACTCGAGTTTCGGGGCATCCAGTACCCTCTTCTGGCCTCCATGGACACCAGGAACACAAAGTGCACTTACATACATACAGGCACTAATACACATGAAAGTAAACAAACCTTTAATTTTTTTTAATTGTGTAATTAATCACAGGTACTGCGTAAGGAATATACTGAGAAAGAACAGTTTTGACTTTAGAAAGCAGTAATCTAGGTGGCAAATTGAGAGCAGGGATGATGAGAAGAGATAAAATCTCAAGGAATCAATACCTTGATTCTACTGACGGGCGTTTTCGTGGCTTCAGGACAGTCCCAAATGCAGGAGCAGGCCTTTTCCTTCTTATACCGTTTGTTTTCCAAGAACCTGGATAGGCAAAGAGAGACCCCTTAAGCAGGAAGGGATACGAAATCCACAAAGACAAAAAAAAGATGCATTTCTTCGTTTTTATGATGAAGAAACTGCTGTCAAGCAACTAATTAGGGACATGTACTTGGAGCTTAGGTGTTCGTGGCTTTTAATCTATTATTTTGCCTATAATTGGTAGGAAGTTAGAAAAACCTCATGGAAAACCTTTAGATCTAAATATGTGCTGATAGGGCTGTTGTCTTTTGTTTTTCAGACAAATGCAGCTTTGTGGCTCCATGTGTCTGAAAAGATCACCCACTTTTAGAATTCCTGGTTCTTAGAAGTGATAGGTTAAAGTTTTACTTTTTTAAGTTTGCTTTAAAATAAGATAAGTATGTATATATAGGACTTAGTCAGAGAAAAGGTGCTTGCACCTCAAGCCTAAGACAAGATTTCGATTCCTGGAACCCACAATGGGAGGAGAGAACCAACTCCCAAAAGTTGCCCTCTGGCCTTCACATGTACTCTGTGATGTGTGTGCCTATGCACATGCATACAAAATAACTGCCTTTGATTCATTTGTGTGGGGAGAAGTTAGGTGACCTCCCCGGAAGTGGTAAGGACTTTTTGTACTACTAGGGATTAGTATAACATTAAAATATTGCCTTATACTAAAATATTAAGACAAACAAGATGGCTCAGTGTCTAGGGCGCCTGCTGCCAAGCCTGATGACTTGTGTTTCCATCCCTGTGATCCATATGATGAAGAAAACTATTTCCTATAAGTAGTCCTCTGACCTCCACCCCACACATACATACATGTACATGCACATGACTAGCTAAATACCATGCTAAGAAATCGGTGTGGGAATATAAACTATTGACTGATTTCACTAATAAGCCATGTGAGAGGGTAGGTGGCCATGTGTATGGTTGTGTGTGTGTGTGTGTGTGTGTGTGTTTGCATGCAGTTTTACTCCATGTATGTATAGCCTTTGTAACTAACACGGCAGTCATGGCTGACTGATTAGGCTACCTTAAGATTCCTTTCTGTTTTCACGCCCCTCTTATCCTCAGCTTCTTTAACGGGAGAGCAGAGCCTCAGTCTAACCCAGTTGTCCTGGCTATCCTAGAGTCATTGACCCTCCTGCCTCAGATGCTAGGATTGCAAGTGTGTGCTGTCAGATGGGCTTTTGGTCTTTATAGTTCTACAAGCAGTGCTGCCTCTCTCCTCCACTAGCCTGTCGAATGCCGTGCTTACGGGTGTACATCACACTGTGGTAGATAGGTACTGCTTGTGCTGTTATATTTTTCCTTTTAGCCCCCAGTGAATAACTCATTTTCTCTCTGTGATTGCCAGCATTTGGTATTCTTGCTGTTTTTCACTTTAGTTACTTTGATAGTTTCATAGTTTACTAGTTTTACAGAATAGTATGAATTATAAAGGAATATTGGAACCTGATGTGGTGTTTTGATTTTGATTTTTGAGACAGGGTCTTAGGCAATCCTGGCTGCTCTGGAAGTCACTTTGTAGACCAGGTTGATCACAAATCCAGAAAAATCCACCTGCCTCTTCCTCTGTTTCCCATGTGTTGGGATTAAAGATGTGCTATCTTGCCTGGTCCTAATATTCCTTACTAAGCTATTTCCCTGTAAGATTGATGTTGAAGAATATCCATAGCTTGAACTACCAGCCACTGTATAATGACACTATATATTAAGATTATGTAAGATGAATTCTTTTTTAAAACTTTTAAGATTGATATATTGTTTATTTATGTGTGTATATGCACACTTATGTATATGTGTCCGTGGAGGTCAGAGGACAGCTAAGTGGAGACAGTTTTCTTTTACCTTTATGTGGGCTCCAGAGATTCTACTCAAGTGGTCAGGTTTGTGCAGCAGGTATGGTTCCTGGCTGAACCATTTTGCCAGGTCCCTAACCTTGAGCTTCAAATGAGTTGTACTGCCTTTCTCCTGAGCTTACAATGGACTGGTGTGCCAGAATTTATATTAAATGTGCGTGTGTGTGTGAAAAAATTTTTTTTCTTTTTTTCTGAGACAGGGTTTCTCTGTGTAGCACTGGCTGTCTTGTCCTTGAACTTGCTCTTTAGTCCAGGCTGATCTTGAACTCAGAGATACACCTGCTTTCTGCCCTCCCTAGTGCTGGTCAGAGGCACACGCCCTCACTGCTTGGCCAACCTTTATACTTTTATTCATCAGTGAATTGCTCTTAATGTCTGCATTCGTGGGTGTATTAGACAAGTTCTCATAGGCACTTTTGAATGTTTAGTCAAATAGCATGTTTGTGAAAGTTGGACATCAACTTTGTCATCTTGGTCATTTTGGAGAGCTGATGGTGTACTTTCACCATGATTGGTACACTGCACTCTGGAAGCGATGTTAACGAATAACAGACATGGTCAGTGTGTTTAGTGGTTCTGCTGCAGCAACGATTAGACCTTCCTTTCTGAGCTGTTGGCTCTTCCCTCTGCTGTACATGTGAGGTGCAGAGACTGAGTTTTGGCCCTGTGAGTGTCCCGTTGTGATTACTTCCTGTTCTTCATGCTGTTATTTCCCTCAGAGCACAAGGAAATCAGAAATAGTCTTGCCTGTGCATGCAATGTCCTTCTGTTGGCATTGGCGTAAAAGAATTTAAATTCTAGTTGAAGATTTTTTTCATTAGAATCGTTAAGATGTAGTGAGCAAATTTTCCTTGAGAAGTGAAGCTCTCGTAACTTAAAGTATAATGGAAGAATCTATACTTTTCGTTTCATTCTTTTTTGTTTATTTGTTTTTGTTTTGAAGACAGGGTTTCTCTGTGTAGACCTGCTCTTTTTTTTTTTGGTTTGGTTTTTCGAGACACAGTTTCTCTGCATCTTTGGAGCCTGTCCTGGAACTAGCTCTTGTGAACCAGGCTGGCCTTGAACTCACTGAGATTCGCCTGTGAGTTCCCCCCAGGCCTCCCGAGTACTGGGATTAAAGGTGTGCACCACCATGGCCTGGCTGGTCATTTAATTCTTATCAAAACTTTTAATTGGCATTTCTGTTGGCAGCCCTTATTAAACCACCAAAAAAGCTTTCTTAATGAAAATATTGCTGTAAGTTAAACTCTCTAAACAAATCTTCATTTGTCTCACTTTATTATTTTTAATTGTGTTTATTGGGTTGGGTGAGTATATATATATATACTCACGTACACACGTGAGTACAAGTATATAGGCTCATGGAGGCCAGAGGCACCCTGGAGCTGACGTTACAGGCCACTAGGTGTGAGTACTGGGACACATTGGGACAAATGTGTTCATTCATGTCTGAATCAAGGGGCAGCTCATATGCCAGCTTCGTAGTGAGCTCGGGCGGCATTTGGTAGTTTATCATACGGTCTATATTACAGGGGGACCTTGTGTAAACATGCTTTGCACATTCATATCTTGTGCTGTGTGCTCTATTACTGCTGTTCTTTCTGGCTGTTAAGAAGGCTCTTCTAGACCATTATTCTCTCCCACCTATACACTTGTTCAAGCTCCTTCTATGAAACAATACAGACGGTACACCATGTCTTCATCGGCAGATACTGCAAAGAGGTTAATCTTAAAGAGATTAAACATGTAAAAAGTTTAGAAATAAAAAATTTAAAATATGAGCTGGCAAAGAGAGTTCAACGGGTACTTGCTGTGCAAGCCTGACTATCTGAGTTCAATCTCTAGAATCCACAGTGGAGGCAGACTCCCCAGGGTTGTTTGACCTCCTCATGAACCTGCATCTGTACTCTGACACATATATTACACACACACAGCACACGCACTCACACTTGCAGTGGGCATCTGAAGCAAATAATCATGTGTTTGGTTTGGAATGGAGTGTTTAGTTTTTCATTTAAAAACAGGTGTATATATACGCTAGACTGGCTTCGAACTCATTGTCTAGTGAAGGATGATCCTAACTGTTGTTCCTTCTGGCTCAGCTTCCCAAGTGCTAGAATTATTGGGATGTTCTAGCCCACATGGCTACTTTTCTTTTTGAGACAGTCTTGCTGTGTATCTCTGGCTGGCCTTGAATTAACTTTATAGCCCAAGCTAGCCTCAAAAGCCTCCTCAGTGTTGGGATTACAGGTGTGCACCACCATGCTTGGTTCAGGCATGCATTCTTTATCATCTAAATTGTCATAATTTAATACAGGAAATGCTTGGGTGTGTAACTATAACCAGTGACCCTTATGTGATGTGAAAATCTTTTCTTTCCCTTACCTAAAAAGATTTAATTAGATCTGTAGCCCTCTCCCAGAGGTAAGTAACAGTCAGTCTTGTGTCTGTATGTTTAAAGAGTCAGGAAGACTTCATTCATCTGCTGTGCCTCAAACAAAGTTTATAGCATAACATTAGGGTATTTTTAGTTAAGGAAAGTTGTATTTTATTTATTATCAATGAAGTTATATTTCAAAAATTAATTATAGACTAAAACATTCTTAATTTCAGATTTTCTTTTTTTCTGGGGAACTGTATTTTTAATAACAACGACATTAGTAGCCCTTCTGAAAAAAGAAAACAAGGAAGTGTCAGTAGTAAAAGAAGAAACCCAAGGGATCACAGATACTTACAAGCTGCTGTTTGCAATTATAAAAATGCCAGCAGTTCTGGCATTTTGCCTTCTGATTCTAACTTCAAAGGTAAGAGATTTTTAAACAAATTTATAATTATCACGGAATACTTTCAGTGTCTTTTCATAAGTCCCCTTCTAATACCATAGGATTTAAAACTGAAAAGCAATATTTCCTGCCTATTAAATATATTTTTAAGTGATTTCAAATATCACATCTAAGTAAGCTATACGTCTTGGAATCTTGAAGTTATGTCCATATGTAGATACTGTTGACAATAGTAATGGTTGGAATGAGAGTGAACACCTTGAAGTGAATAGCTTTCTACAATTGTAAGGAATGCGTCCTTAATATCGGGGTGTAATGTCATTTACTGAGAATGTGGCTTACATAGATAAGGAAGTGTATACGTATTTAAAAATCTATTGAATTATTTTTTCAAAATATTAAAAGGAAATCTACCATGAAACAAATAGGATTACTGGTAATTTACATTCTTCATGAAGATGTCTTTGCTTAGCCAGGTGGTTGTGGCTCACACCTTTAATCCCAGCACTTAGGAGGAAGAGGCAGGCGGATCTCTGCGACTTCAAGGGCAGCCTGGTCTACAGAGTGAGTTCCAGGATAGCCAAGGAATACATAAAGAAATCCTGCCTTGAATCTCCCCTGCCTCAAAGTCTTTGCTTAGCCAGATATTGTAACTAATGCCTGTAGTCCCAGTACAAGGGAAGTTGAGGCAGGAAGATTGATGTGACATCAAGGCCAACCTAAGTTATAGTGTAAGGCCCTGTCGCAGAAAGCCAAACAAGGCTCAGTTTTGTAGCCTTAAAACTTAAAGCTCTTATGCTTGAAGCAAGGTAAGCAAGTATATCTTGCTATAATAGCCTGTAGCATAGTCCCAAATTCTAGACTTTTACAGCATTTTTTAAATCCATCTACATGAACACTTTATCACAGGCCTAAAGTAATGATGGAGACATAGTTAGAAGATAATATAATCAGTCAGTCATTTAGAAATGAACACTTTTTGGTGTGTTCCTTTGTTTTCTATTGTTTTTGCGATAGGGTCTCACTCTACATCCCTTGCTTGCTTAGAACTCAATATGTGGGCCAGGTTAGCCTTGAACTCACAGAGATCTTCCTACCTCTGCCTTTGGAGTGAGTGCTGGTTTATTTGAGTTCCTTTTCTCTGTTTTCTCTGTTATATGTGTGCACATATCTGTGTATATGCCTACTTCATATATATGTTTTTACAACAGTTTAAAAGTAGAATTGAATCATTGTGTGTAATTTTATAGTTATTGTCCTATTCTAGACATAACCTGGCATCATTTATATTTTAATTATGTTTAAATAACTACGTTAATAGTCATAATATGTAAATTTGCTATGGGTTTTTTAATGAGACAGTATTATGTAGCCCAGTAGCTGGCTTCAGACAGTATATAGCTGATGATAATGAATAGGTTTTTTTTTTAAAGATTTCTTTATATGGGTAATTTGCTTGAATGTATGTCTGTAACACATGTGTGCAGTGCCTGTAGAAGCCAGAAGAGGATGGTGGATCCCCTGGAACTAAAGTTACAGATGGCTGTGAGCTGCCATGTGGGTTCTGGGAACTGAACCCATGTCCTCTGGAAGAGCACCTAGGACTCTTAACAGCTTAGCCTTCTTCCAAGCTCAGTGTTGAATGTTTAAGCTCCCTGCCTCCATCTCCCAAGTGTGAGGACTATGGTGTGCATCACATCTAACGTATGTTATTTATAGTAATAGTTTGTTCATCTCATTACTCTAAATTCCATGTTATGAGTGTGCTGGTATTTACTTTTCAAGATTTGTTTAGGTGGGTGTGGTTTATTATGAATAGTACTTCTGTAAATATTTATGTAGGTGTTTTGCGAACCTTTATGCTTATTACTCTTAGGTTAATACTGAGGAATTAAATCACCAGGCTATAGGAATTACATAGTATATACTTCTAGGCATTTATTTTTTAAATAGTGGCTCTTTCAGGACAGTTAAGTGAGGTAAGGGCAGAGAGACCTCTCTCTGCTTCCACCTTTAGCAGCCTGAGGGGTTTCTTTTCAGAGGCTTATCTACTCAGGTGAAGCTGGAAAAAAATGTTTTTTTCAGGGTAAGTCAGTATAGAACAGAGTTGAAAAATGGAGGTGTTAAGGGAAATGAGAATGCGTGCTCAGGTGGGGGCATAGGCTTCTCAGGGAGTCTGTAGAAACCATAGATGATTTTGCTTCTGAAGCTGCATCTGAGAGACCTGTAAAGGAACAAATGCGATCAGAGTGACCCCTGAGATGCACTGGAGCAGAGTAATGCTGATAAGGTAAGGACTTAGTCACAAGGTTTTCAGTGGGGAGCTCAGGTAGTTTTATAGTAAACAAATCAATAGCCTCGTGCGGTTCCCAGCAAGGGTTTGGGAAAGGAGCGGGCTGTACTGAGAGGTATTATAGATCTGTCATTGTGCATGGTTTGCTGTCTCTTGACGTTCTTATTTTAAAATCATTACATAAGAATATTTTCTCTGTGTAGGGAGTCTTCACAGGAACTGTTGTTAATTGCATAGCAATTCTTTTTTTCCCCTCTTAGTTAATATTTCCTTTTGAGAACTTCAAAAGTAAGCACTGAATCTGCATCACTCCGTCCCCCCAGCCTCCCACGTTCCCTTCATGATTCTTCTTCATCATCATCTTCTTTTTTCTTTTTAAGACAGGGTTTCACTGTGCTATGTAGCCTAGGTTTTCCTAGAACTCACTCTGTAGACCAGGCTGGCCTCAAACTCACAGAAATCAACCAAACCAAATAAACAAATAAACAAAAACCCCATCTCCCCCAAAAAAGACTAGATTCTATAGAGTGGCCTTCTGTGTTGGAGTTGGGTTATGCATAGGTTTGTAGGAGCATCACAGAAGTCGTGTCTCAGTGTCTCCAGGGAATCATGGGATCTATATCATGTTCTTATCCCCCAATGTTTTCTAGGTTTTGATTGCTTTGTTGAGACTTTGAGAGGTTATAGTTTGTCCTTTTGTAACTAAACTGACTTCTAAGAAGATCCTCGGAACTAGCTGTCTTCGTTCAAACGTTGTCTCCACTTTCATCATCCTTACTCTTTATTGATGTCTTTAAGAATTAATCTAATTAAGCCGGGCGGTGGTGGTGCACACCTTTAATCCCAGCACTAGGGAGGCAGAGTAAAGTGGATCTCAGTAAGTTTGAGGCCAGCCTGGTCTACAGAGCGAGTTCCAGGACAGCAAGGGTATACAGAGAAACCCTGTCTCAAAAACGGCAAAAACAAAACAAGAAATCTAATTAATTATACTTTTTCTGCTTTTTTTTTTTTCCCTAGACAGGCTTTCTCTTTATAGCCCTGGCTGTCCTGGAACTGGCTCTATAGACCATGCTACCCTTGAACTCAGAGATCCATCTGCCTCTACCTCCCAAGTGCTGGGACTAAAGGTGTGCACCACCATGCCAGGCTATTTTTCCATATTTTATCCAACCTTTCCAGTATACTGTTTTCTTAAAATTGATTTTGAAATGTTAGATATGTTTGGAAATTTTTATTTTAATTTATGAAAAATCGTCAAAAACTGTGTCAGTGATTCTTCATTTGGATCAAATTTATTTATGGTTAACCAGAAACTTTTATTTTAAATTTATGATACACAAAACAGTAGGATTTTTAAACTTACAATAGATTAAACTGATGTTTGGTTTTCTGTTTTTGTATGGTTTCCTGAGGGGAAGGTCCCTCCACATTGCCCTGTCTGTCCTGCATCTCTATGTAGACCAGGCTGGCTCGAATTTCCAGAGAAATGCCTACATCTGCCTCATGAGTGCTAGGCTTAAAAGCATACCACTACAACCAACTGATTTATGCTTTTTTGAGACAGAGTCTTACTACATAGCTCAGGCTGTCCTGAAACTCACTATATAGACCAGGATGGCTTAGAACTCACAGAAGTTTGCCTGCTGCTGCTGCTGCCTCCTAAAGGCTGGGATTAAAGGCCTGGATTGAACTTTTTCAAAGTGGAAATGTAGTTGTAATTAAAACTAACAGTTCTACCAGTATTGCATTTTCTATTGTTTTTCACTACATAATATTAGTAAACCAAAGTGCAAAATACACCTTCTGTAACTTGACAACTTTGCGCTTGTGACTGGGGTGGGCTAAGTGATGAGACTGGAGGTTTTGTAGGACTTGCCTGTGTCTTGACGTAGGCATCTCCTGTGTCAGACGCTAACCCACTTCTGTTCGTTTGCTGCAGATTGGCTTTTCAGCAGCAGATGCCGTGACAGGCCTGAAACTGGTAGAAGAGGGGGTGCCTAAGGAACATCTCGCCTTATTGGCCGTCCCGATGGTCCCTCTGCAGATAGTACTGCCGCTGATCATCAGCAAGTACACCGCGGGTCCCCAGCCACTGAACATCTTTTACAAAGCCATGCCCTACAGGTAACAACAGAGCCTGCTAAGTAGCTGGTTATGTTCACTATTGTGCATATGACAATAGAGTGTATGAGTAGGATTAGGGAAGGAGGCATGATGGAACTTTAATGTCACTGTTATTTAGAGGAAGTTTTTCTCTTTTTAGTCTTCTGGAATGTCCTTTTGTTGTTTGGGGGACAGGTAGTATTTTTGTTTTGTTACTGATGTTTTGAAGGAGTGTCTCTATGTAGCCCTGGCTGTTCTGGAACTTACAGATCAGGCTGACTCAAACTCAGAGATCCGATTGCCTCTGCCTCCTGGGTCTGAGATTAAAGGCATGTGCCACCATGCCTGGCTCTAGCCATTTTTAATACAGCTTACTCCTTAATGTAAAATAGATGTCAACTCAGTGTTTCTCTTTTTGTAGGTTATTGCTTGGATTAGAATATGCCCTGCTTGTTTGGTGGACTCCTAAAGTAGAGCATCAAGGAGGATTCCCCATATATTACTATATTATAGTGCTGCTGAGTTATGCATTACATCAGGTAAGCTAGGAGACGAGCTGCTGATGAAATGAAGTGTGTGTGTGCACGCGTGCGTGTTATATGCTCATGACTGGGTAAGTGTGTGGGCTCTAGGGCACACGTGGGAAGGCCAGAGCAGGATGCTGGGTGTCTTACTTTGTCACTCTCTGTATTGTCTTGAGATAGGGTTTCTCACTAAACTGGAAGCTTGCCACATGGGCTAAGCTGGCTGGTCACTGCCTGTTTCTGCTTCAAAAGCTGGAGTTATAGGCACTCAGTCATTCATGGGTGAGCATGTGAACTCAAGCCCCATAGTTGTAGAAGTGCCATCTTCCAGTCCCCGAGGAAAAATTTTCCCAGCTACTTTAATAAAGTTGAAGGTTTCCATGTTAATCTGACAAAAAAAGTAATTTGATGGTGAACTTAAGTCCAATGTCTTTTAACTTGGTGAGTGATAGTCATGAAAAATGAGTTTATCTATTTTTCTTTAAATTATTTCTTTATGGAGAATTTATTATATTTCAGAATTTTAACAAAGTTTACTCTTACTAAGTAAATATACCTTGATCTATTATTCATGGATGTAGGGAAGGTGTTTGTGTTCGGTTTTGGTTTTGAGACAGTCTCTGCTCATATAACCAAACCTAAGTTTGAACAGGTCTGAAACTGGCCCTGCTGTTGATTTCCTGCCTCACCCCAGTCTTCCCAGTGCTGGGATAAAGGTGTAACCAACTATACCTGACTCAGATCTGGATTTTTTAATCTCTTGTCTTTCCTTAAGATAGAAAGACAGGGGGCTGGAGAGATGGCTCAGAGGTTAACAGCGCTGACTGTTCTTCCAGAGGTCCTGAGTTCAATTCCCAGCAACCACATGGT
>LOJH01011323.1:13495-24740 GCA_001685095.1 Ellobius talpinus
GCATGCAAGCATACATGGAAGGAATGTTGTATACATAATAAATAAATAAATTTTTAGAAAAAAGATAGAAAGACAGATACTGGATTTAAATAGTCTTTGACTTAGATTTTTGTATTAAAAAGCTTACTCCGAGATTTTGGGCAGCTGTATATAAAATGCCTTGTCTTTCTGTGATATGTGTGTTTACAGTCTCCAAAGGAAGTGATCGCTGCTCTGCTTTAGCCTCACTCGAGTTGCTGTTTCAGAATGAGGGCTTTGATTCTCAGTATAAGTGGCTCAAGTCAGTGGCAGAGGCCCAGCAGTAAGTTTGGATATTCAGCTGTAATCACTGCTGATACATGTTAAAGAATCACTGAATTTTTAAATAAAACATAGTCTAAATCGTTTGAAAGTAAGATATATATATACCTTAACGGTCTCAGCAGCTTTTAAGTTTGTTTTTTTGTTTGTTTGTTTTTTGTTTTTCCTGTACAATTAAATAATTTAGAATCTAGGTATGGTAATACCACACCTGTAATCTCAGCATTGTAGAGGTGGAGTTAGGAAGATTGAGTTCAAGGGCCGTCTTGACAACATAGTGAATCGGAGGCTAGCCTGGGCTACACAAGACTCTATCTCAACAAAAAACAAAACAACAACAACAAAAAAAATCCAGTCACTCAATAAAGAATTCCATAGTGGACCATATCTAACCAACCATAGGCTTGTAAAATTTTTGGGGCCAGAATGTCAAATACATATTTCTGTTTTGCACAAAATTAATGCTAGGCACATAACAAACATTAAGAAGAAGCTTTTGGTTCAGTTAGTGTCTCACTGTCTACCTAGGGAAAGAAATGTATGGACGATGCTGTTGTTATAATCCAAAGTCTTTGGCTTTTGCTTTTCTTGGAGAATTTCTCAAAGCATAGTCAGAGAAGCTTAGGCAATCACACAGGCCTTAAAGGAGAAAAAGATTCAAGGTCTCCGACATGAGGTGTGGTGTATGGCAGCAATGCCATCATTACTTATGTGTTGCGTGACAGCAGCTATCCTGAGTGCTGAATGGAACTGAATCAATCAAGCCAAAATCTTTGCCATTTGTAGAACTTATGAATTACGGCTATCAGAAAGCTTCCCATGACAGGCGCCTCCTCAGTTTCGTGGAATTTCGTGTCTTCAGTCTAATGTGACTTTGCTGCCCCCACTGCCTATGCACTCAATTTGGTATTCCATTTTTAAAAAACATTTCATGGAGAGCTGCTCAGAGGAATTTTGTTTTGGAAATAATTTATACTTTTCTAATGAAGGTAGAAATTATTTTTACCCCCTTCTGGTTATGTTTGAGACAGTATTGTTCCAGACCAGCCTTAAACTTGAAATCCTCCTGCCTCTGCCTACAAGGTACTAGGATTAAAGATGTATGGCTCCATTCCTGTCTCTCAGTTTTTATATCCTAAGGTTCTTTTCTCTCTAGTTTGTCTTATAAATTTCAAAATGGTATTCTTCAACGTTATTTATCACCATTTTTGGAGTATACTGCATATCCATGTTTTGTTGTTTGCTTCTGTAATATAGATGCACGAGTGTATATGTGCCTATGTCATACATCTATGTATAGTACACATAGGAACTTTGTGTGTCCCAGGGCCACCTTCCTGTCACTTTCCCTTCGGTCTCCTTTGACTGTCGATGATATAAGTCTGACCAGAAAACAGGGCTCCATAGTTTATGCTTCCTGCATGGTGCCCCATGCTCAATCCCCAACACCCTCCACACAGAAAACAAAAGCCAAAAAAAGAAGAAAAGAAAAGAAAACCTCCTTTTACCATCCCAATGTTCCCTTCTTCTCACAGGTCACTCTGTATAGCATGTATGTGTCGATAATGGCTTTCAATGCCAAGGTCAGTGATCCTCTTATCGGAGGAACATACATGACCCTTTTAAATACTGTGTCCAATCTGGGAGGAAACTGGCCATCTACAGTAGCTCTTTGGCTCGTGGATCCCCTCACAGTGAAGGAGTGTGTGGGAGCATCAAACCAGAATTGTCGAACGCCTGATGCTGTTGAAGTAAGTGTGTTTTTAGTTTCAGATAACAATGAACAAGTTTTGAAATACGGTTAGTGTCTAAAAATCATATATACCGTAGTTTCAGTATGGAAATGTACATATTTTAGCGCTATTATGATGAGGAGTAATTGCGAATTTGTGTCAGTAAGATTAGCTTAGGTGAAGGTGCTTTTCAGGCAAAGAGAGCATACTGGGGTTGCTGAAATGCTCAGAAATGAAACAATAATAGCTGGCTTTTACAGCACACTTGGTGTAGTGCTTGCCCAGCATGCACAGAGTTCTGGGTTTACACATAAAACCAAGCTTAGTGATGTGTGCCTTTAATCCCACCACTTGAGGGCTGTGGGGAAGAGATTCAGAAGTCCAGGATATCCTCAGGGCCAGAATTTGAAGCCAACCTAGGCTATCTGAGACCCTGTATCTATAAAGCAAACCAGAAAAAAGGTTATAAAATATTTATTATACTTTTATTTTTATAGCTTTGTAAAAAACTTGGCGGCTCATGTGTGACAGCCCTGGATGGTTATTATGTGGAATCCATTATCTGTGTTTTCATTGGATTTGGTTGGTGGTTCTTTCTTGGTCCAAAATTCAAAAAGTTACAGGATGAAGGACCATCTTCATGGAAGTGCAAAAGGAATAACTAATGCCAACATTACTGGACATTCTAGAAGGTAATTGTAGATTAGTTTTACTGAGAAAGCTATGATAATCAGTGTTTAGGGATATAAAATACTGTTTAATTTTAATTTTAAATGTCACTTAGTTGAAAATAGAAATTTCTTTGTGTGTTTGATCATATTTTTCCTTGCCTTATCAATGTATTTAATGTTTACTTAAGGCCAGGAAACAACTCTTTTAGTTGTATTACTTGATTTCTGTTAATTTACTGACCAAAGCATATTTTAAGCTGCAGTGGAACAGTCGTGGTAGTCACCTTGCTGCCAAGTATTGTTGTTGGTACCTGCCATTGAGTTGGATGTAACATTTGGTACAATGTATCAAGTGGGGCAAAGCTTAATATTCAGGTACTAGCTAACTAGTTTGACCTTATTGGAAGTTAATTCTCACTTTAAATTGTAAATTTGCAAAAATTTATGTGGACTCTGATGCAAAGAAAATGTAGACTATTAAAACATTGAGTTGTTTTTCTGATCATAATCACATTGTATAAATGAATCTGTTAAAAATAACTATTTTAACTGTAAATTTTGCTTTTTGTAAGCATGGAAGATTTATAAAAAGATTATTCAAACTATTTTTTATAAATGAAAGCTATGGTTTTTAATTTATTGACTTTCCTATCTCTCCTTTTTGGGGATGCTATTTTGATTTCTTGTTAACTCTTGCCCTAGGTTTACGCTATGATTTTGTCACAGGTGAGTCATGGCACACAGACAGCTAATGAGGGGATCAAGTTTGTGGTGTGCGTGTTTATGGCTGAGTTGTAAAAATAAAAACTAAATTTCATTCTTACTGTAGTTTTAATTACTGTGAGAAAAATTGTAAACTTACGATTAAATAAAAGTTCAGTGAGTTAACACCATAAATCTTAAAGCTACTATTTTAAAAAGAGAGATTTTGTGCCTTTGGTAGACCACTCTGTGGGAGAGCATTTCTTAATCTTAGGTAAGCACTTTATTCATGAAAATATTAATAATTATTTTATGCCAAATCAGGAATAGTATTTGTTTCTTTTTTTCTTTCTTTTTTAAAATTTATTTATTTATTATGTATGCAATGTTCTGCCTGCATATATGCCTACATGCCCAAAGAGGGCACCAGATATCATTATAGATGGTTGTGAGCTACCATGTGGTTGCTGGGAATTGAACTCGAAGAGCAATCATCTCTGAGCCATTTCTCCAGCCCCCAGGTATTTCTGTTTTTTAAAACACATGCTTTTGGGGGGAACTCATTTTGCAACTGTGTGGGTACCAAAGAAATACTATTACTGTTGGATTAGTCCACAGTATCTGTACAAAATTTTAAATATGAACTGAATGCGATCACTTTTTGTTTTTGTTTTTTTGAGCCAGGGTTTCTTTGTGTAGCCCTGGCTATCCTGGAACTTGATTTGTGGACCAGGCTGACCTTGAACTCACAGAGATTCTCTAAAGGTGTGTGCCACCACTGCTCTGCCTAAGTTAATAACTTTTGATGAGCAAAGGCCAGGGAATTTCCCTACCCTAAACTACAAGCCTAGCCTTTGGATTTTGAAATAGTGTCTTATTGTGTAGCCCAGGATGACCTCAGAATTGCCCTAGCCCTGCTGCTTTGATCTCTCAGGTACTGAGATTATAGGTGTGTGCCGCTACAAACTCTGAAAGAGAATAGCAGACGAGAGATAAACTAGAATGGTGGTTGTTGGAAGGTTGCTGGTCAAAAGTGACTGTCTATCATGGCCTGGCAGCTTTCTCCAAAGCTTGGCAGCATGGGGACCACCCCCAACCCCCAGCAAGACTTCCTGCTCTCTACCTGATCTTCTCTGGAGAATATCCCTGGCCCAGGAAGACTGACATTGTCTGAAAGCTGTCTTTAAGCCTTGATGCCTGATTTATCTTTAGCATGACCCTCGGCACAGTTCCCTGCAGCACATATGGTAACTTAAACTTGTATTAGGAGCTTTGCTATAGGACCCAACTGCCACAATCAAAGCCTCATGATAGGAGTGTGGTGTGCCACTTAGTGCAAAGTAGGGTTTGTCCCTATATATTCCCTGGCATAATGTTGGTAAGACTTACCGAAGTCATCTTTCAGAGTCTGTGTTGTACTCACAACCGTCTGAATCCTGTTCCCTGCTTCTGCTGCCTCCTTCCTCATGGATCAGTGCACCAACAATCTGGAGGAAAAAGCGGGATCACAGGTAGCATTGGGAAAGGAAAAGAAAAAATGGAGTCCAGAAATTGCGAAGATGATTGGAAGGAGTGTTGTCCTAGGAAGCAAGAATAATGACAGCATGGGTGGGACCAGGGACTTGTTCCAAACAAATGTTTTTCTAATGTATATAAAAGTGTTTTGCCTCCATATTTGTATGTATGGACACTACAGGCATGTTTGGTACCCAGGGAGGCTATTGGATCTCCTTGAACTGGAATTACAGAGACGTATGAGCTACCATGTTGGTTTGGGGGCTTGAACCCAGGTCCTCTATAAGAGCAGCAAGTGCTGCTAACCATTGAGCCAAATCTCCAACTTTCAGAAGATAATATATTTTAATATTTATTATTGTAAAAATTAATTGATCAACTTCATTATTTTGTCTTTCATGAAAACAAGAATTAATTCTTCAGGGTCAGTATCAAAGTAATTTTGCTAGTTGCGCCTCAATCTAGAGTTGAACCGCAGCTCTCTGGCAGCTTTCTTTTTCTCATCTCTTCCATCATCGATCTATAGTCTTCATTACAAGTATATAGATTCCTTGTAAAGTGTAATCAGAAAATAAAACTTTTTTCTTTAGGATAAATGGTATCTCCTGAGTGATGAATTTGTTCTTCTGCATTATCTGAGCCACATATTCCAACAAATCCTGTCCATCATAGTTCTGCCTACCACCTGCAACCCAGGTTGTAGGAGTGCTGTGTGCTCAATTTAAACGAAAGCTGTCCTTTAAAATTAGCGGTGGGAGCTGGAGTGATGGCTCAGCAGTTCCAGAGAAACCGAGTTCAGTCCCTTTACCCACATGGTGGTTCACAGTCCTTGATAACTCCAGTCCCAGAGCGTCTGGTGCTCTCCTCTGGCTCCTGTGTGCACTTGGTGCACATCCATGTGCTCAGACAAAACAACAGTACGCATAGAAATAAATAGCTCTATAAAAATTAACAGCTTTCAATTACTGCCTTGGCCCAGCACTACAAAAAGTTAAATAGAAGAAAACAAAGAAAGGCTCTTCCTTGGAGCACTACACCCATCCACTGTGGTCATCATCATAGGCTCCAGAAGTGTGACTTGTCGCAGCCAAAACTTAGTACTTGATTCACGATACCATTCAAAAACCCTCATATAAATTAATCAAGAGGACCCATGATTTTAGAAGGTAGGTGTTTGGTAATTCCTGTTTTATACAAAAAACAGAGGCACAGGACAAAGGTAAGTGATTTTTCTGGTTTTTTTTCCTAGATTTTCAAGATGGGATTTGTCTGTGTAACCCTGACTATTGTGAAACTTTGTAGACCAAGCCAGCCTCAAATGCACATAAGTTCCACCTGCCTCTGCCTCCCGAATGCTGGGACTGAAGGCGAGCATCACCACGCCCAGCGGTAAAGGACAGATTGCTAGTGCAGACAGTCCAGCTACCACCCCCACCATGAAACAGCTGAGCTGCTGCTTCTGCGCTCCCATCCCCACTCGGCTGTTCCACATCACAACCCTTTGCACCGTCTAAATTAGCTCCTAAACCAGGACAAGCTTCATATTGCATTTCTCATTCTTAGACCAGTATGCTGATTCAGTATACTAGTTTATATCCTCTGGCTCATGACCTTATCCTGCACTCGAAATAGTCCCTTAAAAGTAAACGCCCACCTCTCATGTGCCAAGATTGCATGCATATACCTCATTCATGTGTGCTGGAGGGTGAATCTAGCACTTTGGGTAAGCAAGCGCTCTACCGACTGAGCCACAAGAGTGAACTTTAAATTATAACTAGGAGAGACATCTTTTAAACTTGGGAAGCACGAGGAAATTTTAATGAAATGTTAATGGGGAGAAGAGGTTAAAACTGGGAGTTGAAGTAGTTAAGAACGCATACTGTGCTTGTAGAGAACCTGAAATCAGTTCCCAATACCTATGTCAGATGGCTGTCTGTAACTCTAGCTCCAAAGGAATCCCTGACCTCCACTGTGTCTGCTCAAGGGCACACAGACGCACAGAGATGATGCTCTAAAATTGTTACAGGTATTTTTAAAGGTCAAACTTTAAGGTTTTTATTTAGGTAAATTAAAAGTAAGGAAACAGGGATATGTGGTAGAAGCTTGCCTAGCTAGCAAGGCATCCTGGGACACATCCCTGACACAGGAAGGAGAGGAAGGGTAAAGCCTGAGATCGTGATAGGAAAGGAAAGCTGACCGGAGTGGCTAGGGCTGTATTTTTCGAGATAAGATTCGCCAGCTTTGTTTCCTAACTTTCCCCGAGCAGTCCTTAGAACTCAAGAGGAATTTAATCATAATGAATTTGGTCCTGTGATAAGAAAGCGTAATTAGATACTTCTTATCTCTAGAACTATTTTCCTGTTGTCCATTTGCAACAATATAAGAATAATAGCTTCACACACTAGGAAAATTCTACTGTAACATTTTAAACATTTAAATCGAGGTGATAATATACTGAACCCATGTAGAGTTAAATAACCATATCAAGATTTCCAGTACTTCTAACATAACTGTCCCGTTTGGGAGTGTCCAGGGCACTCTCAGGTGTGGTGATTTGCTTAAAAACAAAATCTCCACCCATGAAGTCAGGAACAACACTGACTCCTCTCAGCGATCATGTGTGAGAAAGCAGTGCAACGAGGAAAGTGCCCCCACATCTGTTTGCAGAGTTTTCACTGCACGCTAGCAGATCGGAAAGTGCCCCACATCTGTGTGCGGAGTTCTCACGGCACGGCACGCTAGCAGATCGGAAGGTGCCCCACATCTGTGCGGAGTTCTCACTGCACGCTAGCAGATCGGAAAGCGCCCCCACATCTATGCAGAGTTCTCACTGCCGCTAGCAGATCGGAAGGTGCCCCCACATCTGTGCAGAGTTCTTGCACGCTAGCCGATCTTGTCCCTCTGAAAGTCAAGCTGATACCCAGAGACTCAAAGCCTTCACCGTAAGTGGGATGTCAGAAATTACCAGAAAAGACCAGATCTTCCTTTGGGCCAAAGTTAAATTTATTAACAATATGAATAGGTATATATCCATCTCTCTTTCCTTTATTATTTTCGGCATTAAAAATATTTAGAAAGTCAGGCACAGTCAAACACACCAGTAGCCTCTGCATAGAAGCTGAGGAAGGACAGTGGCCAGTTTCAACTACATAAAGGGGGTGTTTCAAAAGGAGTGGAGCCCTGTGGTAGAGAGTCTGCCCCACATGTAGAAGATCCTGGGTTTGCTCTTCAGCACCATTAGATATGGCAGATAGATCTCTGAGTTCGAGTCCAGCCTGGTCGGCAGAGCTAGTTCCAGCACAGCGAGGACTACATAGAGAAACCCTGTCTTGAAAAGCAAAAAATAAAAATAAAAGCTTACAGACAAAACAGCAAGAATAAACGAATCGTGTATATTTATCCAGATTTCCTAATTCTTAATACTTTACCCCATTTTTGTTGTTTGTTTTGAATCGGTGTTCCGTTGTCCTGGCTCCCGTGGTACCCCCATAGCACATATTTCATGGACACACCGGGTGGAGGCGCCCCGGATGGGGAGGGGACCGTGGGATGCGCGGCGCAGCGCTCCCTGCCGCCCGCGGGAGGAACCAGCACGGTTTGCTGGACGCGGAAACATGGCGCGGCCGCCGGCGAGCCTCGGGTCGCAGACGCCCGACCCGGACCAACGGGAAGCCAACGTGGTGACGCGTGTGTCGCAGTGGGCGGACAGCCACCTGCGCCTTGTCCAGGTGCCACGACCCGACGGGGTGGGCTAGGCTGAGCGGGTGCTCGCGGCAGGCCTCGAGGGGGACCGGCAGCGACTGGCATGGCCAGGGAGGCCACATCGCCTCCTTTGCCGTCCCGGCGGCCAGGCCTACTTCCTTACTGCCGGGCTGGCGCGGGGCTGGGGACACCACAGGGGTTCAGGTAACTCCCGGTTCCGTTCGGCAGCCTGGAGACTCAGAGAGCAGGGAAGCCCCATAGGCCTTCACAGAGCCTATTTTTCCAGGGCTGGGATTCGAACTAACGTAAACATTCTAGTGCTTACCACTGAACTATATCCCAGTCCTGTTTTGTTTTTAAGTGAAACACGAGAAGTCACCGAAATTCTATAGAAGAAGAGAAGCTTTGATAACCAGACTAACACTAGAGACAGGACTGCTAATAAGGTCCTGGTGGTGATGTGGGCAAAGAGGGAGCTGCCCTTGTGTTGATGGGAGTCGAAGGCGACAGAAGCAAAGGATGACAGAGCATTAGGGAAGAAGACAGCTAGAAACCAGGAGGGGAATGGATTGGAAGAAACAATTTTTCAAAAGTTCCGCTGAGAAGCTGAGGAAGTTGAGCTTTGCAATGCATTGCATCTAGGCAGCATGAGGTCCAAGGTTGTGCCTGCTGACATTCCTTTGTAGCTTCATCCTTAGTCTACCTGTCATTTAGTAGTAACAAGTGCCAAAGAAATACATATACCATTATTAACTATATTAATGTTAATATTCAATCATTTACATACATGTTTACCCAGTATGCTTGCCATGGTTTTCTACCAAATGCATAATTCACCATGGATGTAAAAGATAGAAATGTTAGGTCAAGGGTGCATTCAAGGAGTTCATAGACCAGGTCAAATCACTCACTCTAATCCCTGTGCCTGCCAGATCGCTAAGGAAGAACTGGGGAGGAACACTGAAGGGGTGAAAAGACAGGACAATGCAGGTGGGGACACAGCAGAGCATTCTGAGCTCCCATCGGAAGCAGCTGCATTATTTGAACTGGTTGTGATCATGAGGGCCATCTCCTTCCCCTTTTCTAAGTTAGTACATTCACTGTTGTAAATGATAACTGACAACTGACGAGAGTCAATCATGAAATCTCTTTCTGTAGAACATCAGCACGGGAATGGCCATAGCTGGGGTCATGTTACTAATGAGGAGTGTCCGACTGGTGAGTCAAAACTGGCAGAGGCAACAGACGGTTGATTTATTCCCATTCCAGGCAGCTTGTATACATACTGCAAGACTTTAAGTTCTATTTTAGAACAATAAGCATATTTTAAGATCTTGGTTAATGTTTAGAGCAGTGACTATATTTTAGAGGCACAAAATTGTACAGTTACTTAATTCTACAGACTATTCACATAATCATATTTTTAGAGTTAGAAAAATAGTTCCATAAAGGATTTAGTTTGTTAAAATAGTATAGTCACTAAACTTGCATTTCAGATTCTGTGGATTGTCTCGTGTTTTTGGTTGACTTTTTGAATATATTATAGATTGCTTATAAGAGACAATAACAATTGGATAGCATTCTAATTAGTTCAGAGTATTTTCCTGATGTCTGCTGAACCATTAACCTAAATGCTAAAATGGTCATGCCTACATATAAGGAATGAGTTGGAGTAAAGAAAAAGCAAGCAGGTTAATAGCATATACATTCTATTTATGCATTTATGCAGCCGGTCCTAAATCGCTGTTGCCTCTAATCACATGATTAGGATCCCATGAGCTGTTTCAGCTGCTCCACAGACCATAACCTTTCAGTACACAGATCTCGTTTTTCTGTCAACAAAATGGAATTTAGTTGGGTATGGTAACTTACACCTGTACTCCTGGCAGCTAGGGAAGCTGAGGCAGGATTACTACAAGCTCATAGCCAGCCTGGACTGCTGGTGAGTTCTAAGTCAGCCTGGCTGAGCTACAGAAGAAGACCTTGTCTCAAAACAAAAACAAAACCAAACAAACTAGGATTTGTCTAATTTCCTTGTCTGAGGGAATTGTTGGTACGGATGACATCTTGTCTTTTAGGCAAAACTATTTCTCATGTGTTTTGCAAATAAATTATTATCTTTAGATAGAAATAGAAATTCTGATGTGGCTGATTTTTAGTTATCTAACTTAAACGGTCAAGTGATAGAATCATCTATTTAATTTCAAAGGTTACAACTTGCCAGTTTAACCTGGAATGGTTTCTTAGGTAGCATAGCGTGACAGAATCTCAATAATGCCGGTTACCATTTATGGCTTTCACACTGATAAATCTGAAAACAAACTTACATAAGTTCTTTACTTATGCCCACACAAACAAAAAATCCAGAGTGGTCCTTCTGAATCCAAGTTAAAAGTAAGTTCTGGGGCTTTGAGGTGGCTCAGTGGTTAAACACTCTCACACCAAGCCTTGGAGACCTGAGTTTGATCCCCAGAACCTGTGTGAAAGTGGAAAGAGAGAACATAACATAGCTCCACAAAGTTCTCTCTGACATCCACATCCACAATGTAGCATACACACACACACACACACACACACACAGGGAACATAGCTCCCCAAAGTTCTCTCTGACATCCACATACA
>LOJH01011324.1:0-26591 GCA_001685095.1 Ellobius talpinus
TTTTTTTTAGTTAATCTTGTATCCTGCTACATGACTGAAAGTGTTTATGAGTAGTAGAAGTTCCTTGGTAGAATTTTTTGAGGTCACTTATGTAAACTAGCATAGCATCAGCAAATAGAGTTTAACTTCTTTTTTTCTAGTTTGTATCCCCTTGATCTCCTTTTGTTATTTCTCTAGCTAGAATCTCAAGTAATATATTGAATAGATACGGAGAGAGTGGACTACCTTGTCTTGTTCCTGATTTCAGTGGAATCGCTTTGAGTTTCTCTCCATTTAGNTTGTATCCCTGCTCTCTCCAAGACCTTTATCATGAAGGGATGTTGTATTTGTTGAAAGCTTTTTCAGCATCTAATGAGATGTCCATGTGGTTTTTATTTTTCAACTTGTTTATATGGTGGATTACGTTGACAGATTTTCATATGTTGAACCATCCCTGCATCTCTGGTACAGCATTTTATACACTATTTCTGGGAAAAAATGAGATGGATTCAGCACAAAATCATCATACAATGGGACAAAAATGAAAGAAGTTAATTAAGCAATGTTGCACAAGGGGAAAACCTGGTATCTCAAGGCCACAGGGCACAAACACAATGGTGCTGGAGCTGACAATTCTAGTCTCTTCAGGGCTATAAGCTAAGTTTCAAGGAACCAAAACTTTAACTCCATCATAGCTTTGGTCTCAGCCTCAGACCAGACTTTGCTAAGTCTGCCCCTTGACAAGGCCATAGAAGTAGGTTCCTTTTATCCTTTCACCAGGGCCTTTGAGAAAGTCTGGGATCAGACTGGATCTCAAAAATCTTCATTTTATAAGTTAAGGAAATGAAAGTTTAGGCAGGATATAAAATAGTCTTCAGGCAACAGTTATCATGAAATGTAAGCTAAGCTAAACCCCAATTTTATTCTAAAATGCCATGATTATAACATATTTCTATTCCTTGTTTATGTTCATAATTTGATATTTTTTCAAACTAAGTCAAAATATTCAAGTACTGCAAATATTTTACAAGGGCTGAATATTATACAGTAGAGTGCCTACCTTCAGGAAACATACCTTGAGGGACATTTAAGACAGTCAGTGAAAACATAAAACATCAATAAACAAGTCAGAGTGGAAGAAAGTCATGCTACTTCATTTATTTATGTTCAGCTCCACATTTTTCACCAAGTGGATATTCAATAAGCAGTTGCTGAATAAAAAAACCTCTTCCATTATGAAATATAAATGCATCCTTGCCTCAATAATAAAATGTGCTTTACCTAAAGATACCTGTACCTTTTTAGCATAAGCAGAATATACACCATAAAACATTTTCTTTCATTAGAGCATAACACTGTAAGAGCATAAGTGAACACATCCCCTTTTACCATTCCGGAAAAAATATGATCTGACTAGCTTGGGCTGGACATTATGTGTGGCCTTGAAACAAAAGAGATCTCTGGGCAAAGCGCTCTTGCAATTTCACTGTCAATGATCTAAGACTCTGCAAAGCTACTTGCTGATTTAACAAAAGTAAACTGACCTAAAACTTGAAACCATTTCTAATTATCAGGTACTGGACTTGAAAACAGACTCAGATGCAAGCCATAAATAGTTCCCAGAGTCTTTCTTACACTATAACAATAATGTACCTGCTCATCTAACAGTAAGAGTGGATATTAGAATGGCCGTATAGCTACAGTCATTCTCTATGCAGCATTAGGGTCTCTTGACAGTCTACAATCTTTCTTGTCCCTACAAAAATATTATCTCAAGACATCTCAGATTTCAAAGGCAGAAGCTTTGCAAGGATTACATCTACTTGACTATCTGAGCCTATTTGTCAAAAATAAAATTAAAAAAATGGTTGATCATGGTTTTCTCTTTTCTCTAAGCTGTAAGATACTGATCCGTCTTCTCTTATAATCGTTCTATTCCCTCTTCTGTGATGGTCCCTTAGCTTCAGTTGTAGGGAATGTGTTTCAGATGCACCAGTTGGTATTGGGCATCCCAAAATAAAATTTTTCCTACCATTTTGACCAGTTCTCTGTTGCAAAGAGAGGCTCCTTTGTGAGAATGGGAGCTATACTTCTCTGTGGGTATAAGTACTTAGAATACCATTAGAAATTATATTGGTTTAGGAAAACACAGTAGCTGGTTCTCCATTAGCTATGTTCCATTAACTAGGTTCCCTCTCCAATAAAGCTCTTGTTTAGATGCTATGTTTCAAAAAACACACAAACACTCAGAATTTATCACTAAATAGCAGGCAAGTCAAACAAGACAAATGCCTTTTAGCATAGTTAAAATCTAGTCCCCTAGTTCATAAGCTTGAGTAAAAAAGTGTAAAATACTTTGAGTATAAAGCTACAGATGAAAAGTTGGTGTAATAACCATGCATTAATTCATTCACTCATTCAACCAAATAGATGTTTAAAACCTTTTATTAATGCTATAGTGTGCTAAGTTACTGAAAGTTCAAAAGAAAGTCAGTGTTTAAATGTTGCTTATTTAGTGTGTAAATGATTTTTCGTGGTACCAACTAAAATACAAAACAGAGTATTTGAATAACTAAAAAAGAAACTGAAGAATCCCACGTTATAGACAATTTTAATGTCTTAATGACTATTACATACTACTCTAACTGGTTTATTGATTGAGTGAGCTACCAAGTGTTTCTGCAGTTCAAAAAATCACAAATAAACTTGGGCAAATGCAAAAGGTCATCAGCTGCATTAAAATTCCCTTGATCCACAGGAAAATGTGCTCTCAATGGGATATTAATTAATTTTAGAGACAAACATTGCTGTTGACTACCCTTGAGCAAGACATAAAGGTTACATGACCATCACTACTGAGGATATTAAGAGTATTTTTGTGAAATAAAAAGAGAGAAAATGTACTGACTATTTTTCTGGAAAGAGGGATATGCGGCCATTTCACCTACTAGTTTTACTCAAGAATGAAAGCAGGACTCTTAAAAACTTACCAGTTGTAGAAATTAAATTTCCATACTTTTCTCAAGTAATGATTAAGGGCATGTGTAAAGAATTTTTTCAGAAGTCTTCTTGACAAATTAGTGCAAAATGCCTGAAGACATATCATCCACTGGGAAATATTCTCCTACACAGGGCACATATAAGCATCTGTGTATGTATCAGGTTTTACGCCATATATGTCTACAAATAACACTGCCATGACTGTGTAATATCTATGTTGATAATGACTAACAATCTAGAATCAAATATAAGTATCATTTGCTTTTACTTGTCTGAATATTCAACTTTCATAATTTTGTTTAATATGACTTCTCTACTGCAATTATTAAAACATTTATTGTACCAAATTTTTAAGAACCTAAACTTTAAATCTGGGTAGATAAGTTACTTAACAAAGCACTGGATTTTCAAGCCAGACAATTGATATTCCACTCCTAGAACGTACTTAAAAAGTTGCGTGAGGAGGTCCATGACCTTTGCTTAGTACTTAAGTGTAGTTCTAGAAAACAAGATCCTTGGAGCTCATTGGCCAATCACCCTAGCTATTTGGTGACCTCAGGTCAATGAAAACCCTGTCTAAAAACTAAGGTGGATAGTGTTCTTGATGAAAGATACCTAAGGCTGTCATCAGCCTTTCAAACACACGTACATATATGTGTATACATGCTTACTTATGTAAAAACACACATCCGTGTACATACAAATACAGGCTCTTTTCAATTAAAAACTTAATATTAACAATTTGAAACTTTTTAGCATTTAGTAAGTACTTTTGTCTCTTCTCATCGCTCTTAGAGTTTCGATTGCTGTGATAAACACTGACAAAAAGCACCTTGAGGAAGCAAGGATTTATTTCACCTTACAGATGTAGCTCATCAATGAGGAATTGAAGCAAAGACCATGAAATAATACTGCTTATTGATTTGATCCTCTTGGCTTCCTCAGTATGCTTTGTTATAGAACCAAGGCCATAAACCCAAGGTTAGCCTCACCCACAATGGGCTCAGTCCTCCCACATTAATTGCTAGTTAAGAAAATACCCTGTATGTTTGCTGCAGCCTGATCCTATAGGGAAACACTTTCATTATTGAGAGTCCTTCTTCCCAAATAAATCTTACTTGTGTCAAGTTGACATAAAACAAGTCAACACGCCACCATATAAGACTTCTTGCTTGGATACCTCATTTAGTATAACATACTGACTCTGAACTTATAAGTCTTACAGAGAAAAGTTAATCTCACTAATTCTCATGCTTGTTTCTGACTTATTTATACTTTCATACTCCCTAGCATACAACCCAGGGGCATCTCATGTGGTCCTCAGGAAACTGACCTGAACATTTACTCCTCAGTGTGTATGTGTGTGTGTTGACAACCTTAAATGTCATCATAAAACCTTCATCCAGTAACTGATGAAAGCAGGTGCAGAGATTTACAGTTAATCAAAAAGAGAGAGAAGCAATAATAAGAGAAAAGGAGTCAAGACCATAATAGGGATATCCACAGAAACAGCTAACTTGAGCGAGTGGGAGTTCACTAACTTCAATCTGACAGCTGGCAACCTGAATAAGACATAACTAGGCCCTCTGAATGTGGGTGATAATTGTGTGGCTTGAGCAGTATGTGGGGCCACTGGCAGGGGACCAGGATTTATCTCTAGTGCATGAACTGACTCTTCGGAGCCCATTCTCTGTGGAGGGATACCTTGTTCAGCCTAGATATAGCGAGGAGGGCCTTGGTACTGCCTCATAGTGATGTGATAGACATTGTTGACTCACCATGGGAGTCCTCACCCTCTCTTAGGAGCAGAGGGGGTGGGGTGGAGGGAAAGTAGGGAGTGAGGTGAGGGGAATTTGGGGGGAGCAGGAGGAAGGAACAGAGAGCTGAAAGTGGTATGTAAAATAAAAAGAAAAGAAAAGCATAGGATGTGGCTAGCATATACACAGCAATGGAAGGAGAAAAGAATCATGTAAATGATGTCTGCTAGACCCTTAACCTGAGCTATGAATCAGTCACACATCTTGGCTTTCCAAATGTACAAACAACACATTTATCATTCTTACTTAAGCTAAGCTTTGTTGTTTCTAGGACTTGTGATCAAAAGAATTTTGGCAAAGAGAAACCAGAAATTCTTCTATAGGCTCAGTTTTAGTTGTTTTCTGTTTTAAACTTTTCTCAAACGCTCAAAATAATTTCTATACTCTCTGCAATCTTCTAAATTTTTTGAATAAATATATGATTACTTTTTGAACATTTTAATTTTTTCTTTCAAAAAATAATCTTTTCATTGTGTTCAAGAGGCTGGGTAAGAAATTCAAGAGGGAAATGACTAGATCTACATATCTGTTTTGGGATCAACAGTTGGCAGAAACTACCTCATGATAAACTGTCATCAAGACACAACAAAGAAAGATACTTAGAATTTCACATAAAATTATTTTAATATTATAACTGGGCACACATTCTGCATCACTTCAAATCCTCGCTTCAGTTTTTAGGACAGCCACAGCTGTTCCCAAGGTCCCTTCCATTCCCAGTGGTCTGGGAGCCTCTGGTCTCCTGTCAACCTTCTCTGGTATTCCAGGTACTTTGATATTCAAGGATGTGTGAAGGAATTTCCTTTTCATTAGAAGAAGCAAAATTGATAAGCTCTGAGAGAGGTGTTGAAGCCAGCGCTGAGTCAGTTCATTCAATGCTCCCTCAAATCCACTGTAGTTCCCATTCCTTAAAATGTTGTGTCAAAAGACTATTGAGACTTAGAAGTGTTGAATTTCAATTGTTACATATGGTATTGGATGTTTTTTCCAGAACTGACTAGTTTATATGAGTCACTGAAAGCAACCTATGATTCAGAAACCCAACTTAGTCATAGATGCTTTGGTTTTACTTTGTGTTAAGTTGTAATTAGATTAAATTTTATCACACTACCTTTTGAATCCATAGAAGTGAAGATATCACAACATGTTACTTCATGACTCTTTTGTGTATGAGGATATTTAAAAGATTGTACCAAATCTTGAGTGGTGAGATTTTAGGTTCTCTTACTGCTTCAGTGTAAGTGACCCATCAGGAAAACCTACTTAGTGTTTAGTCACCAGACTTTTTAAAAAATATTTTTCAGTGCAGACACTTGCATATCTGCATCAGTGATTTTTCTCAATATGATAATGAAATACCCAATGGAACCAATGTAAGAGAATAGAAATATATTTTGGCTCATGAATTCAGACTTATGACAAGGAAAGCATGGTGCCTAGGGAGGTTCCACTCTTGGCAACAGGAGCTCATGGAATAGCCTGGTTCCATCTTGTTAATAGAGAGCCCTAGACCAGACTCTCAAGGCCTGCTTCTATGTCTGGTTCCTAGATCTTATTCCAAAGGTTCCAAAACTTTATAAAAATAATACCAAGAGTTAGGGAACAAGAGTACAACCATACAAGCTTCTGGACAATATTTCAAATCTAAGCCAGAGTAAGGCCTATCATTTTCCAGGCAAATTATTATAATTAGGTATCCTTGTTTATTTATTAGACATTTCGGAGGGTTTTTTTTAATTTACTGGTATACAGGCCTAAATAATAACATAGGTTTCTATATAAATCTTGAACTCAATCAGGAACAGTACTCTATGTATACTTACGGGAAAATACTATTATGTGAAGCTCAGTCAATTTAATTAGCCATTGTAAACTTATGATATTATTGCTGACAACTTCCTTTCTCATACCTTTTGTGGGTTCAAATGAATAAAATTATCAAATGGAATGGGTAATACCTGACCATCCCAGGAGATTTCATTCTACAGCAGGATGAGCTAAACATCAGACACTTGTGCTTTTCAAATTACATGACTCTTTACAGTTTTCTCAGAAAGAAATCACATGATTATTGGAAATAATTAGGGGACTCAAATCATCTATGAAAATACATATTATTTATGCTTACTGTGTAGACCAAAATGATAATAGACATGTTAATATTATATTTTTTTATCTTTTAATGCCAGTGCACTAAGGCCATTTTTGTAATGCTGTAAAGAAAATTAAGTTATTAGTAGAGACGGAGCCCAAAGACAGAAGGAATACCTCTCATTCATGAAGACCTGGGATTGATGCACACACATATACACACACACTTTATATTTAAAATGTTTAAATCAATAATTAATAAAATTCTATGGGCTATGTTAAATGTTTCCTGTTTGTTCTTTCATATAATTCAAACACAATGCTATCCATAGTTTATGGATGGAAAAAGTAAGGTCTAGAGAACATATATATCTTAGCCGAAGAGAAGTTTGTATTTAAAGTAAGATTTTTCTGCTTAAAATTTCTCCTCTGGAGAAAAAGAATTCAAGGGATGTGGGAAATAGAAACAGTAATGGAATAAGTGTAATAGAAGAGTAGAAGGGGTGGTTAATTGGGAAAAGAAAATGAACAAGCAGGGGAAGGCACAAGGCAGACACTGGGCCCAGGAGAATGAATGAGAACCAAGTATAATGGCATATACATGCAGATTCTGTGATGAAATGGATTACTTTGTATGACTGAGTAAAAGCATTACTTTTAAAGAATACTGAAAAATTCCCTCCCTCCTATACTTAAAATATGATGTTTTAAATATGTATTTCAATCTACCCTGTTATGTAATAGATTTCATCTAAAGTATAAAGGTGAAATATATAAAAAGGAAAAGAAAGGATGTTTTGTTTCCTTCAAGGGTTAACATACTGAGATATCAGAAATGAAAATATTGTTGAAAATAAACGTGGTTATGATAAGTCTCATGAAGATCTGGTGCATTAACTAGGGTGAGCTATCATCACTGCAAGGGGTAGACTAGCTAGGGAAATGCTGGAGAGCTCACTCTGGTTGTGAAGACAGGGGAGAGCTGGCAGGTTGACCAACTCTGCAACTAACCAGGCCCAGAACAAGGTTTATGTGTTGGTCCACTCTAATATCCATCTCATCTTTGATCTACTGGAGCACATGGCAGGGGGTGGGATTGGAGGTAGAAGGGGATGTTCAGGTCTACCAGATCTCCATGACACAGGTCAGCAACAGGATATCCTAGAAGAGTCCCAGTGAGTGCCCAGCTTCTATGATATAGCTGAGACCAGGGGCCTTGAACCAGACCTATGAGTTTTTGCAATGAAGATCTGCAGGCAAACATGAATGGATAAAACAACTTACTGTATGATTCACTGTGTCACAGTGTAGTTTTCATGGTGAGATTTTACCCTTCTTCCCTCCCCCCGTTTCCCCTTTTTTTCTCTTAAAATTTATTTTATTTGGAGAGGAGGGAGATGTGGGATCAGAACAAAATAAAAGGAAAGTTTAAAAAAAAGGATGAACTTGTGTGGTGGTATTTTAACGTTTGCTAGCACCCTTGCTGGAGGAAGTAAGTCATTGGGGTGAATTTCAGAGTTCATAGCATCACACCGCTTCCTGTATGCTATCTCTGTTTCCCACATGAACAAAATGTGTTCAACTAGCTCTATTCTCCTGCTGCTATGCCATTCCTTCTGTGCCATTTTGGATTCTCTCAGGCAATCATAAACCAGAATAAACTCCTTCTTTAAGTTGCTTTTGGTCATGGTATTTTTATGACTTAGTTAGGGTTTCTATTGTCATGAAGAGACAAGATAAGATGACCACAACTCTTTTTTTCTTTCTCTTTCTTTTCTTTTCTTTTCTTTTTTTGTTTTTGATTTTTCAAGACAGTGTTTCTCTTTATAGCATTGATACTTGCCCTGGTATCAGCTCTTGTAGACAAGGCTGACCTTGAACTCAGAGAGATCTGCCTGCATCTGCCTCCCAGTGCTGGAATTAAAGGCGTGAACCACCACCACCTGGGAAGCACAATGACTCTTATAAAGGATGAATGCTACATTTTGGAGGTTTAATCCAATATTATCACAGTGGGAAGCATAGTAGCATGCACGTAGACACGCTAGAGGAGAAGGAGCTGAGAGTTCTACATCCAGATCCACAGGTAGCAGGACGTGAGTGAGACAGGATTCATCCAACAAGGCCATGCATACTCCAGGTCACACCTATGCTAATAGTTGTAGTACTTATGGGCCAATGGGGGCCATTTGTATTCAAGCTATAATAGCAACTAATGCAACTACTTAATTCTAGACATCAGTCATTTGAGAAAATCTACAACATGAGCTTAGCCTTCTTCTAAGAATGTTTAGAAGTAAAACTAGGAAAATACGTGAAAGGAAAGAAAGCATTGCAGGTATATAGCTGAAGTTCTGTGGTTAGAGGGGGCACAGAAAACAGACAGGGTGAAGAATGTCCATAGTTAAAGAGGACAAAGAAAGAAAGCCTTCATCTCTTCAGGTCTTTAGATCATGCAAATGTTTTGATCTTTTACCTTGGTACTGGGGGTACTTGATGGAGGATTTGAAAAAATTAAATTTTGTCACAAGAAGATGGGAGTTTCGGTACGATTTATTTGGCCAAATACCACTTTGGTTTTTTCAAAGATTTTACTTTATCAGGATGTTTAGTCCCTAGTAATTACAGAGATGGATACTTTCCTATCATACAAGGTTCAGTCAGCAGAATGACCCTCTTTAACTATCAGAACACTGCATTCGCTTAGATATTTGTGCTTGCATTGACTCGCATATATTTCACATATAGATAATCTGATATCCTAATTCATGTTTTTATGTGGCAACATTTTATGATATTATAATCTTTAAAACATTGTACCAACATTAACCAGCTCATGGCCTTATTATGAAGAACAAACAGAAGAAACCAAGTCGCCTATAAGGCCTAAATTGAATCCAATATTAAGTGGTAACTTCAAACTAAGAAACACATAAAATCCCATTTCACCTCACTTTTGAGTTTCCATCACCAAACAGGCCTACATACTCTCCTGAAGTTAACTTGGCCTTGGGGAAAATCTTTCTTCATATAAAGGGCTATTAGTCATTTGTCTTGCTATTTCAAAGTCAAAATTAATATTTTGTGCCAATGGAATTCCTTATTTTGATACTGTTTCCCAATATATGCTACATGTTCATAATAGGCATCATATATTCAGCATTTTGCTCAGCATGTCACAAAGGCATGATCACATTTTATATATGACTAACCGACATGTAGAAAGACCACTATTTTCTAAGAGGAATATTCACCTTAAGATTCAGTTTTCTTGTGTTTTATATGCCATTGCATTTGAACTTGAGACTAAAAAAACTATTTTCCAATTTAGATGGATAGAAAAATTACATTAAAAAATATTAACTTATACATTAAGTGTATATTATATATGTGCTTGATATCATAAATATATCCATTAGAAGATTGAAGATATTGCTAGTTATTCCATAATTGTTGCTGCTGTGGGACCCCTTCAACCAATATCCTTTAATATACAGATCTACTTTGGGTATGGTCTCATGTACTATGAATGCAGATGAAAAGCATGTACGGGCATCTTTACTGCTAGATTTAGTTCCAGTTTCCAATGCATGCAGAGGACTGCGTATCACTACTCTTTCTGTGAGTTTATCCCTAAATAAATAAACCTTTGAATTACTCCATTCTAGGCTGTTGTATATCAACAAAATGGTGCCAACATGGGCCAACTACGTATGCATAAAACCTGAGAGAGCTTGAGAAGGAATTCTAGACACAGAAGAACAGAGTTAAGCATAACTTCTTGGTAGCAGCATTTTCTCAGGTAGGCTCCATTTGTTGGTGGCAAGCAGAGATGTGGCTCCTATAAGAGAAGGCTTCCCAACTCAGTATAAGCAGCAAAAATTGTGTAGCTTCTTTAAGAGACAGCTTCCTGCAAAACAAGTTGATGTTGCCAGCATGAACTCTGACTCTTTTGGGAATTCCTACACTTAAATGGGGTTTATGAGAGACATGTTACTAGTTGCTTAATGGCAACATAGAACCACTGTGTCCCTGGAGCTGGGGCGGTGAGCATGGCAAGCAGAAATGGTGGACATACCTTTGCATTGTTGGAAGGGCAGAGCCAAAAGGCAGGGTCACAGAGTTATTCCTAGCCATACCCACTTAGCTTTTAAAATAAAAAAGGTGCTCCTGGTCACAAAATAATTACAGATATGCAATAAAGACAGATTAAGACAAAAAATAAAACCTCTGAATGGATCACAATGTGTTTAAAAATGTGTGTAGGCTTGGGAGAGAGAGAAAAATGAGTATAGACCGTTATAAAAAGAAGTAAGTAGTTTTAAAAATAAAATCAAGTCTTTAAAGAGACAGTAAAAGTAATATGAAAGGGTATAGAAAGTCATATATTAAAGAAGTAGAGAAAATAAGCCATGAAAAGATGGAATATACACCGAGAGTCTGGATTATGTATATTATTGCATTTTCTTTGAATTTTTTGACTGCAGAGAGATATTTGATTCTTGGGGCTGTTAAGTTAAACCAACATAAAGGTATCTTGTCTTCAAAATTTGGATCTAAGGATATGCTGCTTTGGAAAAGAGGTTCTGCTTTTGTTTCCACNAGTCATATATTAAAGAAGTAGAGAAAATAAGCCATGAAAAGATGGAATATACACAGAGAGTCTGGATTATGTAAATTATTGCATTTTCTTTGAATTTTTTGACTGCAGAGAGATATTTGATTCTTGGGGCTGTTAAGTTAAACCAACATAAAGGTATCTTGTCTTCAAAATTTGGATCTAAGGATATGCTGCTTTGGAAAAGAGGTTCTGCTTTTGTTTCCACAGAAGATGAAAATCTGTGGATTCCTTCCAGGTTATTGTGGTTTGATGGAACAAGTCCTCCCAAAAGGTCTCCATGAACCCTAAAAATAGTTCACACAACAAGCAGCAGGAAGTAGTTGGAGAAAACAGTGCCAAAATTCTCAAAATGATTGTTTATAAATGCTTGCTTTCATTTAAAGAGGGATATGATATAGAGTTGAATACTTTGTGTTGGTATAGATCTTGGTCTATTGATACATATTTAAAATTGATTTTGTTATACTGTTTATATGTATTTGTGCTCTTGTTTAAGATACTGTGTTTATGCAGCTCATTTGAAAATGCAATGTATAGTTAAGAAATGCAGATTAATTGATAGACATCTATAATAATCACACTTTTAACTATGTCAGTTAGGTTTTCTAGATATATAGAGGTATATTTTAGTTAAAAAATAATCTTCAGTACTGCAAAGACATACAGAATATGGCATTTAAAAGGTTTTAAGAACTTAGATTTTTCTAGACAGTGATATATGCATACTTCTGGCAGCACTAATTACTTCAGAGAGGTTGATGTGCATTGAAGAAACGCATTGTGGAATTTGCATTCAATGTGATAAAGATGGCCATTTGGGCAAGAAGCTGCTCTTGCCTGGACTGCTTGATGGTATGTTGTATAAACTGGACCTGCAGGGTCCACAGAAAAATTACTGCTAATCTTGCCAAAAGGTGAGACAGTCTTTTAGATTTTCTGCTTCATGAAAGAGTCTGCCAAACATTCTGCAGGACAAAGTCTTCCAGATACTATAGACCTGTATACTGAATATGGATGCCCCAATGTTACAGAAGAACTTACCGGTAGGCCACAACCTCATGGTGATATAAAGATTAATAGAAATGGGTTAATTTAAGTTATAAGAGTTAGCTAATAAGAAGCCTGAGCTAATAGGCCAAACAGTTTTATAATTAATATAGTTTCTGTGTGATTATTTGGGACTGGGTAGCTGGGAAACAAATGAGCAGTCTCCACCAACAATTGCCATATGGCACACACAAATAGAAAAAAGCATTTATCTTGTATGGCCTCATAATCACACAAACACATTGACGTATAACCATTGATGCCTGATTCATTACTCCTCCTTATTTTTGTGATAGCCAGTTATAAAAAGAAAAAGATTTATCTCTAGTAGATATACAAAATTAGTATGTGTACCAAGGAAAATGGACAATCAAAATATTGTAACTGCCAAAATTAGGCTATTCTGCCACTGTTTATTACTTAAATTTCTCCATGGCATAAAATCTTATCACAGAAATGTACTTGAAGAATAATATAGATTCTCAGGTGAAAAAAAAGCTTGATACACAAATAAGATCACTATTTACACCTGGGTTCTAAGATGTCAACTACAGAGGACATGAGGTCCTTGTATTTAGAATAAGCAATAGGGAAAACAGAAATGTGAAATACACAGGGGTAATTAACTTTGCATGGGAAATTTTCAGAGAAATGGACAGCTGTGAGATTGTTTTTTATTTTGTCAGCAAGTACAAATACTGAGTGTTCATTCTCTAAAAGGAACAAAACCCATTATAATTTAGAGACTGCTAGTAAATAAGCACAGCATCTAGCATTGCTTATGATTTGGCAAGAAAATATAAGAATTAAAGGAAGACTGATGTCTGTTTTTATAACAACTCTATATCCTACCCTGGTAGGTACCAATCATGCTACACAAAGATTATTCTGAGATTTGATGCAATGCATGACTAAAAGAACTCAAAGAAATTATTTAAAACCAGATGCTTTTTGTTTTAGGTTACCACTGCATATAGTACAGTTTAATATAAGCAAATGTAAACTTTATCAACATAAGAGTCCAGAAGATACCAAGTATAAACTCCCAGTTTTCCTCTTCCAGTATAATTATCGAGAGAGTCATGTTGTAGTGTAAAACACACTAAGTTCTCACAAACAGAGAAGTATTGACATGCTATCTTGTCCAGAGATTTTATTTGGAGTCAACAATACAGACATGAATGCCCATTGGGGCTGACATTGGCACCTCAATCTTTATCCCTTTACAAGGTCAAATTTTGTTGTAGATCAAAGCTTCATCATAAATCACTGTTAGCCTGAACTTTCTGCTTTGGCTCAAGACCCCAAGATAGAAATGGATTATTATGTGGAAGAATATTGGAAGGGCTCAGATTGGAAGGGCTCAGATGTCATCTATTAGGAAACAGTGAAGGCTCAGAACTAGGTTCAAACATACCAGCCCTGATGAGTTGATATTTTGTTTCTCAGAAATGCTTGTTGAAGATGAAGTGAAGGAAAGGTGAAGATTTCAAGAGGTAGATGGACTGCTTCATAAAACTGTCACAGTGTATAATAAAAGAATAAACCTAATTTACAGAACGGAAGAAAGGTCCCAGAGGACATGGGTTTAGATTGCAGCCAGTATAATAAGTAGAAGTTAACAAATTAAGAGATAGAATTTTTGAATAGAGAATTAGAGGAATTAAGACAGAGGTAGAGAAGACATTCTATGTAGAGTAACATACTACGCAGAACTTAGAATCATGTTTATCATTTTTACATATGCATTCATGTATTGTAGATACACAATTCAGATTTCACATGACTAAAACACAGTTCCTTATTTTAATCTCCATTGCCGAGAATTCAATCTTTAGTCTTCCTCGGCAGTTTTCTCATGGAAACATATTTGTTGAGATTTACTACCTACTAGACACCATGACAAAAATTGCCAGCATAGCAGTAAATCTCTCAGTTCTCAATCTTAATGAGGCAGTTTATCTAAAATGCATTGACATGGTCTTATAAATTGTGAGAGTGTAAAAGAATGAAAAAAACTATAAACTGAAAAATAAAGCCAATTTATTTTTTACATTTATATATTTATTTGTGCATATGTATGTAACATTAATAATTAAGAAGGCCATAAATCTGAAGGGAAATTGGGGGCATAGGAAAGATTAGAGGAAGGAAAAAAGGTAAGAAAATGTTGTAATTATATTTTTCCCCTTTTTTATCAAAAATAGATTCCTATCACCAGTAGGTACAAACACCTTTACTCCTAGTATTTAGGAGACAGAGGCAGGCAATCTCTATGAGTTTGGAGGACAACCCGTCTACAGAATGAGATCCAGGATGGCCACGGTTACATAGAATCCTGTATTGAACACCCGCCCCCCAAAAGAAATTCTTTTCTCATACAAACTATCCTGTTTACAGTTCCCCCTCCATCTACTCTTCCCAGTTCCCCTCCCCTCTGGATCCACTCCCTGCCCTCTGTTTCTCACTGGAAAAGAATAGGTTTCTAATAGACAATAACCAAACATGACAAAAAACAGTAAGATAAAAAACAAAAACTGTCACATCAAAGTTGAAAGAGGCAAACCAGGAAGGAAAAAAAAAAACAGAGAGAAGGCACAAGAATCGGAGAACCACTAGTTCACACACCCAAGAGTCCCATAAAATCACTAAACTAAAGTCCATAATATATATGCCAAGGACCTGGTGCAAGGACCTATAGGCTCTGTACTTGCTGCTCTAATCTCTGTGAGTTCATATGAACTTTGCTCAGTTGATTTAGAGGGCCTTGTTCTCTTGGTGACCTCCAGCCCCTCTGGCTCTTACATACTTGTTCCTTCATCCTCTTAGGGGACCTCTGAGCTCTGAGAGGAGAGATTTGAAGGAGATGTCTCATTTAGAACTGAGTTTTCCATGGTCTCTCTCCTCTCTGTAATGTCTGTTTGTGAGTCTCTGTATTAGTTCATGTCTGCTGCAGGAGAAAGCTTCCCTGGTGGTGGTTAAATAAGGCACTGATCTAGGAGTATAACACAATCATTAGGTGTCATTTTATTATTACTTTTAATTTTATATTTTTAGACAAGTAGTATTTTGGTTTTTCCCCAGGTCTCTGGGCTATCTAGTCTCTGATTCTTGATCACCCAAGCATTGTTGGGTTTTACGGACTTTGGTTGGTGACTCCCACAAGATTTTTGCCACCATTGTTCAAGCATATTTTGCAGGAAGGAAATATTATTTGTCAAAGGTTTTGTGGTTGGATTGGTGTTCATGCTTCTCTTTCAATGGGCTTCAGAGTACCTTACTGCACTAAAGAGACTAGAACATAGGGTTGAAGGTTCCATATAGGCACCAGCTCAACTTCTCCATGTTCAATGAGTTGTATGAGTGTTGCCTTCAGCAATGGAACCTTGTTGTCAGTGTGTAGACAGTAACCTATTGTCTTGGCAGCAGCCTGGGTTATATATATGGTAATTTCCATGAAACCCACTTGGTCAACAACTGGATGTAACCTAGTCACATTACTGGAAGCTTCATTTGATGACAAGAGATTTCCAGTTGGGACTCTGTCTCCCTTGCTATTAGAAGGCTTCATTGGGATTAATGTTTCCATTGCAGTAGGCTTCCATACCATCTCTCAAATTTCCCTAAATTCTAGCTGTCTCTCCCTTTATTTCCTTCATCAATGCCACCCTGCTATCTATCCCCCATAATCCTCCCATTCCAATCCTCATATACTCCCAGTCCACCCATAAAATCTATTCTATTTCTTTCTCCCAGAAGGATCTGTGTGTCCTCCCTAGTCCCTTCCTCTATAACAAACCTTTCTGAATCTACAGAATGTAGCTTGGTTATCATTTTTAATGTCTAATGTCCACATATAAGTGAATATATATCACATTTACCTTTTTGTTTTGGGGTTACCTCTCTCAGGTAACTCAGATTTTTTTCTAGTTCCATCAATTTTCCTGCAAATTTTATGATGTCATTTTTATTAAATTGATTAAACTCAATTGTGTAAGTGTGCCATGATTTTTATCTACTTTTCTGTGTAAGGAAATCTAGGTTGTTTCCAGTTTCTAGCTATTATGAAGAGCACTACTATGAACATAGTTGAGCAAGTGAAGTGTTCTTGTGGTAAGATAAAGTATTTTGGATATATGCCCGAGACTGGTGTAGCTGGAACTTGAGGTAGATTATTCCCTAATTTCTGAGCAATATTGATATCCATAATGACTGTGCATGTTTTCACTACCCCCAGCAATGAATGAATATTACCCTTATTCCACATCTTTGTCAGTATGAGTATTCATTTGTTTTATTGATCTTAGTCATTCTGACAAGAGTAAGATGGAATCTCAAAGTAATTTTGATTTGCATTTTCCTGATGGCTAAGAATGATGAACATTTCCGTAAGTGAAGCCAGGATCATTTCATCAAGACTGAGTATCAAAAACCTCCTGAAGGAATTACATATAGTATCCTATGATTTAGATGACGTTGAGGAGTCTTCCAAGTAAACTATCAACTGAACGAGGAGAAGGCAATAGTCAGAAGTGCTGTGGGGGATATAATTGCAGTTTATCAGAGGGAAACAGCTTGGTATTCACCAGAAACAGGATAGAAGCTATCATTCCTGGGCTGTTGCATATGGAAAGGAAATGGGACAAGATGCTGCTGAAGTGGAAAATAACAAACAGCAAGCGTCCTTCTGGAAAAGGTAAAGTATTTTCCCTTAATCCTAAATACAGAGTTGCAGCAGAGAGATAGAAGTATCCATTGCGTATTTGGTAAGAGATTCCTAATGATTTGGAACCAAACTTCACTCAGCAGAGGATCTTTCTGAATTCAGCAATATGAAACATATTAAAAGCACGTATGACAACTTCTATTATTTAATACAGAACAAGAAATTTTATTCAGGATAATTAATTAATCAAGAGAAAAAAGTAATAAAAATAGAAAAAGAGAAAGTTAAATTCTGACTATATGCAGATGGTGATTCCATGTGTAGGAAAAATCCAAGCATTTCGCAAACTACATTGAATCATGTAGATAATTTAGTAAAGTAGCAGAATCTAAATCAACTTATGAAAGTCTACAGATTTTCAGTGGTGCAATAACAAATTTTCTGACGATGAAGCAAGATCAATAGAGTAACTATAGTCAAAGAAAATGTATAGAAACCCTTCAAATGAGTCTAAATTTCCTCTTCTCATCACTAGAATAATACAGCAGAAACAAATTGTAAAATGGCTTATTCTGTTTCACGGTTAAGGTGATGTAGTCCATAATGGAATGGAAACTATGGAAATTGGAGATTACTCTTATCTGACAAATCAGGAATCACAGAGACAGGATAGGGGCTGCCCTATAACCCTTACAACTTATCCCCAAATGGTTCACTTCTTTCAACTAAGCACTGCTTTCTCAAGATTACAAAGCCCCCAAATTAGCACAATCAGCTTGTGATGGTGGCATATGTATATCTAAGGGATGGCTCACACTGAAAACATAAGATTATGACCTTAGCACCTGTCTCCTAACGCAAAGTGCATTTAGTACAACAACACCTATAGGGCCATAGAAGTAGCTCCATAGATATAGGCATTAATGCCATACCCAGTAACCTGAGCTTAATTCCTAAGACCCAAAAGATGGAAGGAGCGAAATCACTCCTGCAAGTTGATCTCTGATCTCCACGAACACACACACAAACAAACACACACGCACATGCATGCATACAACGTACCCGTGCTCAAATAAAATAATTTGACATTTGACTTCAAAATCTGAAACTTTAGAAGAAATCATAAGAGAAACACTTCAAGACACTGGTATAAGGGCTGGAGTGATAGCTCAAGGCAAAAAGTGGTTCTGAGTTTAGATCCCAATCATCCATGTAAAAGCTGGACATGATGGCACAAATCTGTAACCTCAGAAATTGGGGATGAGAGGTGGCGCAGGCATATCCTAGGGGCTCACTAGGCATACTTTAATATCTCCAAAAGTACATCAGAATGTCAAAGGGGAAGGTATAAGATGTTAATCCTTGCCCTACATACACACATATGAACACAAGTATTATACCACATATATGTTCATATGTACTATTCAAAAGGAAACTTATTTGTAATTTACAGTTAAGGCCACAAATATACAAAACTGAAATTTAAAAAGTTCTAAGTTGGATAATATCCAACTAAAGCAATTCTGCAAAACAAGAGAAGCAATCAATAGAATAGAAAGGCAACCTACAAAATGAAGGAAAATAGCAACTGTTCATCCCATAGGTGCCCAATTACTAAGAAATATAAAATCTCAGATACTTAGCAGAAAAGTAAAGTAATCCATTTTAAAATTGGGAAAATTATCAAAATGAAAAGTATGAATGTCCGGTAAATAAAGTGAGATGTCATCTTGCCAAAATAAGAATTAATATTGTCAAATAAAAAAAGCCCAAACTAATAAGAATATGGAGAAAACAGATCTTTTATATATTCTTAAGAATATTAATTAGTATAGTTCTATTGTGATTATATAATTACATATATTTATATTATATAATATATAATTATATATCATATATTATATTGTAGTTAGCATTATAGTACATAATACATTTTTGACCACAAATGCTCCAAAAAGCTAAAAGTGCAAGTTTATATGATCTAACTAGACCATTTCTGATAATAAATATATCTAAAGGAACTGAATTAAGCATAAAAAAGCCTGAATACACGAGTACTATCATATTTTTTTAATTTTTATTCATTCTCTGAAAATGCCATACATGTATACAATGCTTCTTCATTATACCCATCCCTGTTTCCCCATTCCTTTAATTCCCCCAGAACTCGGCCAACATATTTTAATTCATACCCTTTGTTTATAACTCATTGAATCCAATTAGTGGAACATGGATATGGAACTACCTGCTGAAGCTGGGTCACTTCCTCAAAGAAAAGAGACTCACCCTCTCACAGTAACCAGTAACGGCGGCCACAGGTCCTCAGGGGTGGGCCATTGGAAGTTCCTCCTTTTTTCATGCTGGAGTTTTTTAACTGGGTTGATCTTGTTCATTCCTTACACAAGTAGGCACAGGTCCTATGAACTCATGTGTGCAACAGCAATGCCATGTTCAGAAGACAGCACTTTGAAACACACACACCCGATCCCTCAGCACATTTTTTCACTCCTTCTTCCAAATGTTCCCTAAGGGAGATGTTCAGTCTACAGTTAAGCACACATAGTCACATATTCTAAGCAGTGTGACCAGTCTTATGTCCCTGCACTTATCCATAGCCACTGCTTCCTTTTATACAAATCTGAGTATACAATCATACATCTTTTCAAAAAACAGATTGAAAACATCATCTAGCAAAGCAACACCGATACTTCCTTCTTTAAGCCTACAATTTCTGTAGCCTTGGGTTTGGATCATGTTTATGGTATCAGGCATTAGTATCTTCCTGTGGAACAGGTTTCACATCCAGCCAATGAAGCATTGGTTACCCTCTTAAACATTATTGCCGTCAAACCAGTGGGTACACAGTGTATGGGAGGTTTGTATTGTCACAGTCATGACTAAGTGCTAAGTAAGACCATTGATTTCTTTTCTCCCAGAACACTCTTTACAGCACCTTACAGCAAGCTTGAAATCTAGCCAGTAGGCAGAGTGCTCTAGGCCAGTTCAATGTTGATTTTTCTATGTCCTCTATCCAAATTATATGATATCGGCAGCTGTAGTACCTTAACACCTGGTTAAGATAAACAACCAAGGGTAACAACAATGACATGTGTTGTTTGGTGGATTTCTAGGCTCTCCCCAACCAATTAAAATGTAGGGAGATAATCTGCATCTAGAAATGAGATTTTTACTTAATAACCCATGTCTTCTGAGAGCATCATTATTTACCCATTCAGGGTAACCTCTGTTCAAATTTCTTTTCAGAATTTATTTTATTACTTTTGATAATGTGTCCATGCATGTGAATATGGTTATGTGCATGTGAATGAAGGTTCCGGAGGTTAGACACAGTGGAGTCCCTGAAGTTGGAGTGTACAGGTTATTGTCAATTATCTGATCTGGGTGCTGGGAACCGAACATGGGATCTTTGGCAGAGCAAGAAATGATCTTAATGACTCAGTTATCTTTCCAGCCCCAAATTCTTCTTTTTATTTATTTTGTCTTGCATTGAAAATAGATATTTCTCTAGGAGACATACATAGATCTAATCTACATGGGAATAAAAAAATACAAGATCTCTTGAGTAAATTGGGAGCATGGGGATCTTGGGAGAAGGTTGAAGGGGAGGGCAGAAGCAGGGAGTGGAGCAGAGAAAAATGTTGAGCTCAATAAAAATCAACAAAAATACTGGGAAAAGAAAATAGATATTTCTTATACAATACATTCTGATTACTACTTACCCTCGGCCAACTCCTCCCAGATCCTCCCCACCTCCCTTTCCATCCAAATCTACATCTTTTCTTTCTTTCTCACAACCAGGCATCTAAAAAGCAATAATAAAATGCAATAAGATAAAGTTAAAACAAACAAACCAGAATATCATAAAACAAACAAGAGCTGAAGGAAAAGCACAAGAAACAAATATAGACATAGAAACTCACACATTTGCATACACAGAAGTCCCATAAAACCACAAAACTAAAAACCATAATTTGCAAAGCACCAACAAGGTTAAGAAAAATATGTCCTGCAAAGAATTATGAGACAAAGCTCCAAAATGTCTTTGAGTTTGTTTTATGATAGTGAGCTATGCCTGGACATAGGGGCCCACCCTTCAACAGCTTAAAAACTAGTGATGTTTCATGTCTGTTTCATATATCCTAAATTAGGTTAACCATGCTCTTAAACCTTGCCCCCACATGCACTTTCTCACTCCTGATGAAACCTTGAGTCCCCAATATCCAATCCCCTGTTCTAGCATATCACATGTGTTTAATAATCCCCTCTATTACACCTCTTTCTTGGGTTGCATGGCCATAGGTTCTAATTTCACTTCTTCATGTACACTTTGTTTTACTACACTATTTATAATAGCTAAGATAAGTTATTAGCCTAGGTTTGAGTGGATACCAAACGTTGTATGACATATATATGTATATATATATATATGTATATATATATGTGTATATATATATATTTCAAAGATGCAGGAAAAAATATTATGGCTTGCTTGATTTTAACTTCTAAACAAAACAAAGATGCTGTGTGTGCTGAGAATAGTTTACGTTTGGATGTCCACCTTGCTCTCAATGTGCAATATGCATGGTACATTATGCCATTAAAGTCTTCTCTTTAGGAAACTATGAAAAGTTAGAGAAACTAAAATTGCACCCGGTTTCAAAGTGTCAAAACAAAACAAACAAAATAAAAGCAAGCAAACAAAAATGCCTCATAGGTATCTCAAATGAGGAGTGAAGCTTAGGAAAACTCTCTGATTGAAAAAGGAAGCAAGGACGATTAGAAGCGGAATTGCCCACAGTCAAGTCTCTGAAATGCTGTTTACATTGATTAAATTAACCCTAAGCCAAATATGTCAGAAAAAAAGACTTTTGCACCTTGTACTCAAGTGCTAAGCCTTTCAAAATGACACAGTGATAGGTTAAATTCTTCATGCACTGGTTGAAGGAAGAGTGGTCCCTACAAAGGTAGCAGTTTGACAGCATGAAAGAAGCATTTCAAATCAGTTCCTTTCACTTTTATTCCAACAGGATGAGAATTTGTCTCCTTCTGTGAAACTTCCCTGATTCACATCCTCTCTGCTCTCACCCATATTAAAGATGAATGAAACCAGACCAAGATCAGAGACTTATATATTTAGGAAATATTTTCTTAGATTCTGGTAAGTGCTAGGTAGTTCATAGCTACCCAAGTCTTGCCCGCATGAGAAATGCAAATTCAAAACTTTACATTATAAACTTTTGATCAAAGGTACTTTTCGTCCAAATTCATTGCCAGTCTATTCACAATATCAAGGAAATGGAAACAACATAACTGTCCTTCAGTTGATGAATGAATAATCAAAATGTGGTCCATATACACAATGGAATTCTATAAAGAAAGAATTTTCTACAAAGAAAAGTGAAATTTGCAGGTAAATAAGAAGAACTAGAACATACAGTCACCCAGCACCCAGAAAAGAAACATCGAAACATCACGTTTTTTTTCTTATTGGTGTTTAGCTAAACAGAGCGTATAATCTATAATAAATCCTGACAGAGTATATAATCTATAATAAAAGCAGAAACCAGGAATGTAAAAAGGGACAAAGGCTAGAAATGGAGGGGAGCTCTAGAGTAGGAAATAACAGGACATAGATGCTATGAAGGAGAAATGGAAAAATGGGGAAGAGGGCATTAAGGGACCCAGAAGAGAAGTAAATACAAAGGGAGAGTGGAGAAGAATATTAAACAACAATAAATATGTCTGATAAGAAATAGTGAACATGCTATTTTATGTTTATCTAAAATTATAAACATGTAAATGTGTGTGTATATGTATGCATGCATGCATGTGTGTGTTTGTGTTCTCATATGATGTATAGTCCTAGGATTTTCTTAGGAACTTCGTGGTTTATATATCTTTTCATTTATTTCTGAGAATAATAAATTATTGACTGAGGTTTCTGTCCCACCCAGTCCTACAGCTATTGAGTCCCAAAGAAATACACAGAGGCCTACATTAATTATAAACTGGTTGGCCTATTAACTCAGGCCTCTTATTAACTAATGCTTACCATCTTAAATTAGCCCATTATTCTTACCTACATAAGCCATTTGGCTTGGTACCTTTTATCAGTGAGGCATTCTCATCTTGCTTTCTCTGTGTCTGGATTCCTCTGTGTCAACTGCAGACTGACTCTTTTCTCTTCCCAGAAATCTCCTGGTTCATCACCCTGCTTCTACTGCCTGGTCACCCTACATATACTTCTTGTCTGGCTACTGGCCAATCCGTGTTTTATTAAAACAATACAGTATAAGTGACAGGTACAAGACCATTGTCCCATAACAATGAATTAGTTATATTATCATTTCCCTTTCTTCCTGCCAAATCCTCCCATATACCTTTTTACTCTCTTTCCATTCATGGTCTCTTTTTTCATTGTTTGTGCACACACACACACATACACACATACACATGCACACACATATAAAACCTGTTCTGTCTACATAATGTAAATTGAATATATGTTTTCAGGACTGAGCATTTGGTATTGGATAATCAGTTGGTGTGTTCTTCCCTGGGGAAGACTATTTCCCCAAATCTCTGCATTCTTTAGTTGCCTATGGTTCTCTGTGTAAAGAAGATAAACACTTGATATGATAATGTTCACCTCCAGAGCAATTTACTATCTTTCCTTAAAAAGCAAATAATAATACCATGCACACATTTTGAGGAAAGTTCAAAAGAGCTTCAGGGCAATATAGGCTACTACTGTTACCCTTGGTTATCTCCAAGAATTTGAAAGTAGGGCATATTGAAGACATAACACACTTACACACAATATACGGAGGAATTGAGCTGGAATGTACCTGAAGTCTCTTTCTTGAGTACTGGCTCTTATAGTATTAGAAGATATTACATGATCTGCCAATGGAGAAGGACAAATGATAGTCCTATTCAACTGAAAAGCCTGTGAACCACAATCATAACTGGACTTGCAAGCTATCCACAACCGTGTAATAGTGTAATAGTAGCATTTTTTAATCTTGGGAGTTACTAACTGCTTTTTTATTGGACTGAAGACCCATTCAACTGGGAGGAATTCATGCCTGGTGCTGTAAAGTTAGCCAACTACTCATGCTGCAGAGGTCATAGATCTAAGGAAGAAAGTACTGCTGATGGTTTCCTAGACTAATATAATCCCTAACTTCATCCTAAATATTAATCCTTATACCCACAAATAAGTTGAACTCTCATCTCTCATCAAAGAAGCTTCATTTTGCAGCAAATGGAGAATATTTAAGAAAAACACAACCAGTGAAAAGGCAGACAAGTAATTTTGAAGTACCCAACCTCAACTAATACATCTGCAATAAAATCCCTAAGCTTAAAGCTCAGAGAACAATCTCAAAAAAGGGATGGGAAATTGTAAGAGACAGAGGCTTGGGATACCTGGGTGTTAATTGAGTTCCCTAAATATAAAAGGAAAATGCATGAGCTTTCAACAGTATGGTTGCCTGTAACAGTACATGCCAATTCAGACAGCAGAAATTCCACATGCCATTCTTAAATAAAAAGCTATAAGAAGTCAATGACTACTGATAAAAGGAAAATCACTTATTTCCAGGGATAATCTTCTGCATAGGACATCCACTCCCCACTCTTCATCCATCCCTGGATAGTTGACTGAAGGTAAATGGACTCATTAGGTTATATATACATGTGTGTATCTAAATGTAACAATAATAACTTTATATATATACACGTGTACATATAAATGTAACCAAAATAACTTTACAAAGAAGATCATGAGTTTGAGGGGGAGAGAGAGGAGCTGCTGAGAGAAGGAGGAGCAGGAGTGATGTAGATGCTGTGGTAATGTGTGAAACTGAAGGAAAAAATTACAGTTACTTGAGGAAATTAGTTTATTATCTAAAGAAAAGCTTTATCTTTAACATCTTATTCTGAAGAGTATAGGAAATCTATCTTTGCCTTCTGGAGCACATGGTTTCAACATCTGAAGGTAGCATTCCAGGATCAAACAAAGGGCTCCAAGGAAGTGGAAAAAAAAGGATCAAGAAGTTAAAACCATGAATAACTGTGAGAGAAAGGTAAGAAGATGAAAACTTGCTGTGCCTATTGGAGGCAGGATCTGAATTCACCAATTATTTGGTAGAAAATTAAGAATTGCTAAATGACACTTACTACTGGTAAAAGAGATTGAGTAAACCCTCCAACATAAAAATGGACTTTCAGTTCACAATTAAGGACCTCATGTTGTCAATCCTGCTGGCCTTTTTATGGTCATGCAGGATTTACTGGAATAGATTACAGAAAAGTATTACATGTTAGGAGCAGAAAAAATTACTTTGAATATAATCTAAAAAAAGAATATTAAAATCCTTCTCAGTTGATATTCAGGGGCCTAACCTAAAGAGTGTCCTCAGAGAAAGAGAAGATCTCTTTTAAAATTGTGGCCTCTTATTCATTAATCATCAACATATGCATATATGCACATATACATGTATAAAGAAACAAAGCTCGCTGTCACATATGGCATTTTCAATAGTTTTGGGCTGTCAAAGAGAAACAGGTTGTCTTTTTTCTCTTTTTAAGTTCTTATTACTAATAGCTAGTATATATTCTTTACATAGAATAATGGGCTTCATTAAAACATTTTCATACATTCATAAAATTCATTCTGATGGAAATCACTCACTGTTGCCCTCTATCAGCCTCTCCCACTCCTGTCGATCAATTTCCTTTCATTTCTTCACACATCTCCCTTTTACTTTTAGTGTCTGTTTTACTTTCTTAATATGGGGTCTAGCTCTGCAGTTCAGTCTAGCCTGGAAGTTGCTATGTAGAAAAAGATGACCTTCCATGTGGTTGCAACCCTCTTACCTCTGCCTCCAAAGTGTTGGGATTGTAAGAGTGTCAGACCACCATGTTCACCTGGATAACAGACTGAATAGCTGAGTCTCATGCTTTCAGAAAGTCCACTAAATACTTCATGGTTGTTAAATATGATTCAGGTATCATACAAACACTAGAAACAGTGCAAAAATCTAGCATGTACAATCTATGGCTTCTTAAATCTTGTATTCTAAATTTTTCTTTCAAAAGAGATTATACAGCCTATTGTCTGCGAGGTCCTTGGCCCAGGAACAGTTCCTGCTCCTGCACTGAGGCTACCCACCCAGAGGGGTTAGTGTGCACCCGCCCGGCTGGAGGGGAGTGCACAGCACCTCCAGCTCCTGCTGCAGGGGGTTCTTGGCTCCTCAAAACCCTCCCCTCCTCCCCCCAAGTTCGCCCTTTTGTCTGCTGGGTCTTCAACCTCCAGGAGTCCTGTCCCTGTGCTGAGGACAAC
>LOJH01011325.1:17812-31762 GCA_001685095.1 Ellobius talpinus
CGCCTGCCTCTGCCTCCCAAGTGCTGGGATTAAAGGCGTGCGCCACCACCGTCCAGCTGTCAGGAGTCTTGTAAATGGTAAGTCGTGTTTCTGAGCCCTTGCTAGTTCACCTTAACAGTTCTCTTTGCATCGACTTAACTGAGCTAACACAAATACGCATAGCTTTCAGTGGCTATCTAAAGTCTCATCTAAATGTTTGCCTCTTAAATATTAGACTAAAATTTTCAAGCTGGAAGGCAAATAGTAAATTTTAACGTAAGGATACAAAAGTAGGCAGCTCTGACTATATGGTGACAATAGATTTAAAACTCACAGAATATTTATAAAGGAATAATGCCTTAACCCTCCCTTTTAAAATCTAAGTACCATTCTTAATTATAATTCTACTTTTATACATTTCCTCCAAGTTTTTTTTCTTTGTAAAAAATATTTAAAGTAAGTCTGTGACTCAGTTTTTCCAATTTCCTGTTTTTGCCACTTCCTGTTCATAGAGTAGAGGACCTGAAGAACTATGAAAGGTTCCACTGCATTTGTTATTATGTCAGGAGTCTTTTTTGTTATTGTTGTTTTTTCGAGACAAGGTTTCTCTGTAGCTTTGGTGCCTGTCCTGGAGATTTTAAGTAATCACCTAGAAGCCAGCTCAAATTTCATTATTCTCCATGTTCAGAAGTACACACAAGCCTAGGCAAAATGTGGCTGGCAGAGAGTTTCGAAACTGGCCTGAGCAGCCTGTGCTGTGTCTGTATTGCTAATAGTAAGAATCTTTGTGGCCCCACCACTTAGGAGGCTGGCTTGGAAGATCCTGAGCTTGAGGCCAGCCTAGGCTAAATAGCAAGGCTATTGACTCATAAACCAAAAACAAGGGGGCTGGAGAGATGGTTCTTCAGTAAAGAGCACTTGCTACTATTCCAGAGAAACTGTATTTGATTCCCAGCACTTATATGTAGCTCACAACCACCTGGAACTACAATTTCGAGGGATCTGATTGACTTCTGAGGGTACCAATTTATGTAAAATAAAAAAATCAACCTTTGTAATTAAGAGAGTATATATATGTTTCTCTGAAGTAGATTTCAATGTTTGGGAAGCTCTCCACTGAAATAGCTCAGAAATGTAAATCGACAAACCATATAACACATATGCGGACAACTTGGGGTTCCAGCTGTTTTCAATTGTGCTTTTAAACAGAAGTAAATCTTTTCTTTTCACTTGTAAAAATACGATGTTAAATTTCTGCCTCTTAAAGTGCATCAAAGGGAATGGACAATCGATGTAGAAAAATGTTCAGTGATTTGAGTAATCATAGTCTTGGAATTGTGCTTTGCCATCATTATTGAAAGGTTGAGTGATCCAGATAATGTACCTTCCCACCATGGTCCTAGTGCCCGCAGCCAAAAGATCAGAGCCTAAAACAAAGCCTAATGTAACAACACAAGCTCCTAAACTTCAGTAGGACAGGTAGGGAAAATCCAGTTGAAGACCTCTCAGTTTTTAATGATTTTAGTTTTAATGATTCAGGCAGCAGGCCTCTCCCCCACCCTCGCCCCCCTGATAAGAGTTCCAGGAGTCTCCAGAACAGAGAAGGTTGAATGTAGTTATCAACTGTAGCACCCACAGCACAGAGTACATCAAGTCACAGCTCATGCTGAAGGTCAGGAGGGCTGGCCTGCTGCCCCACATAGAGAGTTCCCAAGGCCAGCCTGAAAGCACTTTCCCACACTCAGCCAGTGGTATCCTTTCGCCCTGCCACTAACCCAGGGCAGCTTCTCCTTTCTTGGAGGAGGTGCTTAGTATATTCACATCTGTCAGCTAGTTCAACTTCAGCGTGAAATAGTTGGGAGTAGTCTGTCTGCTCCTTCTTCTGGTTAAACTCTTTCTAAATTGCAGCATGAAAGGTGGCCCACTCTGTGAAGTCTGTCTACTATGGGTTGGGCTGTGCTCCGTGTTTCCTCCCCAGTCCTGGTGAAACTCATCTTTCCAGCTGACTCCAGCTGCCTCATTGGTTTCTGAGAATTGTATTACAAGCAGTACTGTGAATGGGCACACACTCCACATCACACCTCTCTAGTAGTTCCTTGAAGCCCCGAGTCCTTGGGTATCCCCTAAAATGCTTTCTTCTCAGAGATGTTAGCAGAGCCCTAGTATCTTACCCCACAGGGGAAGGAATGGGGGTCTTCTTCCTTCTCTTATTGAATGGAAAATCAGAACTCCTTTATCTGATCCAGTCTCCCCCCACACACAGAGTACCTACCCAACTTGGTAACATTATAGGGCTCACAGGCCCTCTATATTGATCAAGGCTGGAACGGCCTGCTTTGTCTGCGGCTAGATCTTTTTAAATCCCTTTCATTATTAAAACTTGGATGGCTTTCCTATGTATTGTGAATGGATGTCTGCCTTCTTTTTTGTTTTCCAAGCAACCGATATTTGCTTTACATTTTTATTCTTTACCTTTTATTTTATGTGTATGTATTTGGGGGCTCAGAGGTCAATGTCAGGTGTTTTCCTCTGTGACTTTTAACGTTATTTTTTCAAGACAGATGTCTCCACAAACCTGGAGCTTGTTTTGATTAGGCTGGTTGGCCTGTGAGGGCCACTCCCACCCTGGAGTATCACTACCCTACAGTGCTGGGGTTGTGGATACAGAGTGCCACACACAATGTTTTGTTTTAGTATTTTTAGCATGGGCTTAAGGTCCTCATGCTTGATCACCCCACTGAGGCATCATCCAACCATAATATTTGTTTTCAAAAAGCATTTTTGTTTGTAACTGCCTGTAACTGCAGCTCCAGGAGATCTGACTTCCTCTTCTAGCCTCTGAAGATACCCACACACATATGCACACACATCCACACACATGTGCTTATACTTTCACAGGCAACACACATGTATACACATGTAAATAAAAAGAAGTTTTAAAGTCTTATGTGTACATAAAAGTACTGCTTGTTTAGGTGGAAGCTCTAGCACCGTCCATATACACCCAAAAAGGTTGGGATGTTGGGGATCTCCAGCTAGGGGCAGTCCGTGCTCTGGTCTCACTCCTCCCATTCCAAGTCCTGTCCCTAAGAAAGCCCGCCAAAAATCAGCCCCCCTCCCTGGGGCTGCTCAAGACCATGCCTACAGGCTATATAAGACCTGTTAGCCACGTGATTACTACCCTGCCTTCCCAAGGGTCACCCAGGTGTTACTTTGATCTGTTCATTTAACCTGGATTTATCAATTTGGTTTGATTTGGCTTATTGCATCTATGGCAGAGGAACCCAGCAACTGGGGATCCAGCACCTATCACTGCTAATATAAAACACTCATAACCACGTACCCATTGCTTGATTTTAAAAGTAACAAAATTATAGTGCTGGAAAGATGGCTCAACAGTTAAGAGCACATACTGCTCATTTAGAGGATCTGAAGTCAATTCCCAGCACCCATATCAGGTAGTTCACACATGGTCTAACCTCAGCTCAGGGGAATCCAACATCTCTGGCCTTCATAAGAACCTGCACTCATGTGCGCACCCACGCATGTGCATATGCACAATTTAAAAATAAATCTTTTTAAAAAATTAAGTTAATATAGAATCAATCCCCATGTGAATCCTCAATTTAATCCTCCCTTAATTTCTTTCCAGAAGTAATAATTATTTTACTATTTATTATTTTATTTAATTTGTTACCAACTATTTTTATGCATGTTTTAAGCTTTTTTAAAAAATTTTATTTTATGTGTATGCTATTTTGCCAGCACAAATATCTGTGCGTCTCTTGTGTGCAATGTCTTTGGGGCCAGAAGAGGGAGCTGGGATTTCCCTGAGTCTAATGTTATAGACAGTTGTTAGCTGCCATATGAATATTGGGAATTGAACCCCCAGGTCCTCTGGAAAAGCAGCTATTGCTCTTAACTGCTGAACCATCTCTCCAGCCCCATGTTTTATGCTTTAATTATCAATTGATGTAAGTATAATTGTACTACTTTACAGATGGATATCTGTGCTAATGAAACAGACTTTATTTTTAGCAGTTTTAAATATTTCCAGTAATAATTTGACTATATTTCTGCAACTTGTTTTTTTCCCAGTTAATTCTATGTTTTGTTAGATTCCGCCGTGTTGATAGATGTGGCATTGTTAGTGCCTCAGAGCTTTCTCTCTTCAAATACCAAGAGTGTGTTCTTGGTATTCCTCTCCTGGTGGTGGACATCACGGTGTTGCCAGTATTTTCCCATGACCTTTAAGGAACAGGCGTCACAACAAGACCTGGACATTCTTGTTCATGTCTCTTGGGGCAGTCGTGATCTTAAAATAACAAAATTTAATTTTTTATTTGCAAATAGGATTTTTTATTCATATTGTCTTGTTTTCCTCCATCCTTAGATGACAGCATGTTTGTAATCTGAGAAGAAGACAATAGTTTATTGGTATAGTGTATCAGCTAACCTTATGTGAACATCAGTGAGGTGGTTCAGTGGGAAATGTCTGTGGTGTGCAAGGCTGGCAACCTGACCTTGAACACCAGGTAAAGATAGACAAAAATAGATCTCACAAAATTGTCTTCCAGTCTCCACGTATCTGTCTTGGCCTAAAAAACCCATAGTCATATTACACACACAATAAAAATGTTTTTTTTAAAAAAATAAATCTCATTGCCATTACATTACCTGGCATCTCTAATAATTCCCTTACAAGGCAGTACTTTGAGATGAAGTGCCAAGTGGATAAAAAAATATGGAGCGCTTCACAAATTTGCATGGGATCCTTGTGTAGGGGTCATGCTAATCTCTGTGTTGTTCCAATTTTAGTATATGTGCTGCCGAAGTGAGCACACAAAATTTAATTTTTAATTCATCATTTGTATTGGTTTTTATGACTAATTAAATTCCTGCATCTATCTGGATCTATTTTCTTAGCCATAAAGCAAACCTGTGCTATTAATCTCCTAGGTTCTTCCCAGACATGTGATTCTTGATCCTATCCCCTCTTCTGCCTCCTTATAGTGAATAACATGATCAATTATAAGCAGCCATTTAGCATAAGAATCAATTCAGAAAAAAACTGTCAAAATGAAAATGGCCTGAATCCCTTGGGAATATTTTCTTATAGTATGTTTCCTGTGTTATTTGAATAGATAAATTTTAATGGGAAAAGTAAGTCTGTTTTACAACCATCGAAAAAATCCTATTGGGTTTACTCAACTCTGGTCTCCCAAGGTAGATGTTGGTTTAGGTTGCCAGCTGAGTGGGCCACACTCACATAGTCTGTGTTCGTGGAGTGGTCATGAGTCAGGCTGACAAAGAGCTGTTGTTTTGAACACAAATTATTGTATTATTCGCTGCCAAAAACTGATGCTCTTTAAAGCCTATTGAATCAGGAAATATAGTGCTTCAGAAAGCTGTGTTTCTAGAGATGCAGTTGTTCTCTTCGATTTTATTCTTTTAAATTTTTATATTTTATCTGTGTGTGAAGGTGTTTTGCCTGGATGTGTGTTCACACACCTCACAGAGGCCTGCAGTGTGGTCGTTGGTGCTCATTTTGTGACAGTTCCTCCTGCGTTCAGCTTCTAGTCATTTGGGGAACAGGGACAAGCCAGGAGGGCTGGAGGACTGTCCTGGGGAACTGGGACAAGCCAGGAGGGCCGGAGGACTGTCCTGGGGAACGGGGACAAGCCAGGAGAGCTGGAGGACTGTCTTGGCTGGAACCATCAGAGTTTAGCAGAGGATGTGTCAGATTCCTGGATTGCTCACCATCTTGCCTTTTTATTTTCTGGTTGTGGTGATTAAACACTAAGTGAAGTTACCATCGGAAAACCACAACAGTTAATCAGTAAATGGAGGAATGTTCGTGTCAGGGAATGGTGACAAAGGTTATGGTTTGCCCATTTTACATGGATGCAAATATGAAATTTCATTAATGAAATATATTAGAATATTGTAAAAATATATGATTCATACCAAACAAGCTTTCCAGTCTTTGAGTTAAGATGGGCCTTAACCTAAATCTTGGATGAATTTAGATTAGTTTAATCTTGGTAAGTCCCATGGCAGTGATTACTGCAGATATTTGGCCTTAGCCCACCAGAATATGATGTTCCTATGACAAGCCCTTAAAAAATGAGACACCAGGGACTGGGGAGGGAGCTTAGATGGAAAGTTCCAAGCACAAAGACCTGAGTTCAATCCTATGTTTTTTTGTTTTTGTTTGTTTGGTTTTTTTTTTTAAAAAAAAAAAAAAACATTGTGTGTTGAAATCCCAATGCTCAGAAACTTCAGATCTCCCTGGCCAGCCAGCCTCACCTTTCATCACAAGTTCCAGTCAAGTAAGAGAGTAAGAGACCTGGTCTAAAAAAACAAAAATGAAAACAAACAAACAAAAAAAAACAAAGAAAGAAAGAAAAGAAAAAGCAAGGTGGCGAGGAGAGTATGGTGTGATAGCCCTGTAAAGCCTGTCAGCCTGAGTTCAGCCTCTGTACTCGCTCGGTGGACAGAGACCAGATTCCCACAAACTGTTTTCAGGCCCCCACGCACCACACCCTATCTCCGATAAATAGACACACGGAATGTATTCCTTCCTAGTTTTTTTGTTTTGGTTTGTTTTTTGGTATTTGAGGATACAGCATTCGAGAATAGTTAAGCCTCCTGTCTAGGTCTTTCACTTCCCAGTTCAGTTCTTATCAATACTATTAATACCCTCCATTTTTAGTGAAAGGTTCTGATTGCTTTTCCAAGTTAGCTAATCCACTATAATATGCTGCAGCTGAACCAATGCCAAATACCATCATTCACAAGGAAGTTGTTCTCTGACCTCCACACTCAGCTGTGGTGCACACTAGAGCTCTTTCTCACACATATGCTAATAATAAGGGAAGAAAGAAAACCACTCTTTAAACAAATTACATTTAATGACATTTTATGAGCCCAGAATGATTCATGAATCAGGTAGGTTCAATGATACTCTAGGGCTGGTCTGCTACATGGCTGGATAACAAGTTACAGAAAAGGGACGTGAGGTACAGAGACAGCTCATTTGTGGTGATATTTTATTTGTATTTAATAAATAAAGCTTGTCTGCAGATCAGAATGCAACACTAAGCCACTAGAGACCAAGGAGTGGTGGTACACACCTTTAATCCCAGGACTCAGGAGACAGACTGGGACAGAGGCGTAGGGATCTCTGTGAGTTCAAGGCCAACCTAGGCTACATAATAGCAGTCCAGAAACGGATCCAGGTGGTGGCGGCTCACACCTTTAATCCCAGTGTTTTGGAGTCACACACCTTTAATCCCAGTTCTGGGGAGGTGGAGACAGGAGCGATCTGGCTGGGCAGAGAGAGGAATACAAAGGGGAAGAAACAGGAATTGAGTGGTGTGTGGAGTCTGAAGATTTAGGGAGACAGGATCTCGCCCTATCGGTATGATAGGTAGATTTGTTAGAGGTAAAAGGTCTCTCTAGTGGTTGACTGCTTTGCTTTTCTGATGATCTTCAGCCTAGCTTTATTTATTAAAATACAAATAAAATATCACTACACCCATTGACTAAACTTGACATTTGCCTTATTTTGAACCTGGTTTCACTAAAGCTTGGCTGATGGGATTAACCGAGGCCATTACTATAAAGCAAATCGAGTTATCTTAGTACTGAGTTAAGTTGTTTCCCCCATCTATTAGAGGATCTGAGAATGAAGCCAAATTTGGTTTGAGTTAATGTGGCAAAAAACACACTTCACAAATCCACTGTCTTCCCATTTTGAAGCATACAGCTTAGTGATGGGTACTGTCTTCCTGACTGTACGCTTCAGAACTTGCAAATCTGAAGTCCCACTTCTTACCTTCTAGTCCCCTTTGCCCCTCCTACTGCCTTCATTTCTCTGATCTGGAAAGGCATGAGTATGGTTTTTTAAATGTTAATTTCTGGGCTAGAGAGGTGCCTCACCAGTTAGGTGTACTTACTATTCCAGAAGACCTAGGCTGTTGTTTTTTGTTTTGTTTTGAGACATAGCTCTGGAACGCACTCTGTAGACCAGGCTGGCTTCAAACTCACAGAGATCCACCTGCTTCTGCTTTCCGAATGCTGGAATGAAAGGTGTCTGCCACCAGGTTAAAGTCCCTGTATCCATATAAGGTGACTTATAACCACCTGTAACTCCAGCTCCAGGGAATCAGAACCTCTGACCTCTGCACACACATACACCCACACATATACACATAATTAAAAATAGTTAAAAAACATTTTAATGTTAATTTCAAGAATAATTTATTGAATGCCTACTGAGTGTTAGGCATTGTTCTTTAGTGGGGGCCAAAAAAGGAAAGGGTAGGTTTTTGGTTTTAGTTTATTTTGTACTCAAGGTTTGTGTGTATCTTTGGTGGGGGAGGGGTGCACTGGGCTCACACCTGCCATTCCCATGTGTGGAAGTCAAAGAACAACTGAAAGGAATTAGTTCTCTCTTTCTACTTGAAATTCAACACTGAACTCAGGTTGAAAAGTGCTGTTGCCCATTAGCCCCCTTGCCTGTGCAAAAGAGGATTTCTACAGGGTCATTGTTACACTGGATTTGGGGATATTTTAAAAAATCGGGTCACAATAAAAACTAGTGTCTACATCTGAAGCAAGTGAGGGTAGACATAGGTGCTGTGGGATGCTAGCACTAATAGTCATGCTTTGGTGCCAGGTTTTGCTTATATTACCAACTACTTCTGCAATACTAACTACTGTAGAAGAAATGGGAACCGTGTAACCTGGGAACACTGGGATCAGATTGTATTTGCTCAGTCCAGGGCCATTAGTGAGAGAAAAGAATGATTAAGAGGCTAGTTTGATAGCTCATTTGGGGTGGCATTTTTGTCTGTTGCTACATCCAGAAAGCTACAAAGGCTCCCCCATGGAAAAGTACCACACGGAGAAGAGGGTGAAATCCTGTTGGTTTATGCATATGCATTACTGAGAGCTGGAACTGGGAAGCAGTGTTTTTGGGTGCTTTCCACCTCCCTGTGAAGAAGTATTATGGCCGTGAAATACCTCTGCACACTCCAAATGCTGCAGTTACTGTTCAAGACCATTTATAGGACACACAGTTTATATGTGTTGTTGAAAACTATTGGAGACTGAGTTCAGTGTTTTAAAGGTGAAAGAATGGGGGGAAACAACTGAATACAGCTGAGAGGCCAGATGAGGGGGGTTAGCAAATTGCTGCCCAGCTGTATTCATCTCTGATCCTCACGGAAGCCCTTATTCCTGAGGTTGGAGCCACAGCTCAGTTGGGAGAGTGCTTACTTACCCAGCATGTAGAAAGGCCTAGGTTCCCCAGCACTGCATAAGCAAGCGGGGGCGGTGGAGTGGTGTGCAAGTGTGCAGTTCTACCACTTGGAAGGTAGAGAAGCGTCAAGATCAATTCAGGGTCGTCCTCAGGTACATAGTGATTTGAGGCCAGCCTGAGCTAATGAGACCCTATATCTCAAAAAAAAAGTTCCTGATAAATGTTAAAGCATGCTGATAAGACAAGGGTTTTGTGCTTCTTTGTAGTAGAAGTCCTAAGGAAGTTTTCAAGTTTTGAGCTGTCATGATTTGGGGATAGGTGAGGAGATGGTGAACGTTTGAAGTGCCAGAGTCCCAAAGGCCTTTCCTGTGTCACCCTTCAGGCCTGTTAAGCTTAGGCTTCAGGTTCACATTACACTGGGAGCTTTGAGAATTGCTTGCAACCGACTCAATAGGTGTCAGCAGTTTGGGAGGAGGCAGGCCTAGTCAAGTGAGCTCTTTGTTGTTGTCATTGTTGTTCTCTCTGGAATTCTGAAGTGTGGCCAGGGCTGAAAACCACCGTGGCTATTTCAGTTCTAGGCAGTAATCCATTAGGACATTTGTTAAGATGTGTATGAAGTCCCTCCTAATTGTATGAAATAGAATAAGCTTTCCCTCTCTTGCCATGAAATGGGCAGAGTCTCATTTTATTTTTTCTTAAGTTGGTAGGTTCTGACTAAGTAAGTGAAGAGAGGGAAAGAAAATTGTTTTAAAGAGGCTCCATGGCCTTCTGTAGGGAAAGGTTGGGGCATGTGGACTGAAAGCATTGTGTATATGTATTTCAGGAAGGAGAAAATATGTTCTCAGTCCTTCTGAGTTATGTAACTTTGCAGGATGTAGTCCATTTGTGGCCAGATAATGAGGCCTGTAATCCTGCATTTCACATGTGTGGGAATGCTCTGCAGAGTGATCAGCATTCCTTTCTCCAGCCTGTATTCAGAGGAAACATGCCATTCACACCCTCTGTGCGCTCACATTTTCCAGTGCGTTGGAGAGCTTTTTTTTTTTCTTCAATAGAAATCTTTGTTCCCTCCCTAATAAGACTTGGATTGAATCTGAGGAACTTAGCATATCCTTCTTTGTTTTCTGGCAGGGATTGATTTTAAAATCAGAACGATAGAACTCGATGGAAAGAAAATTAAGCTTCAGATATGGTAAGTAAAAAAAAATGAAGACACATGGAGTTTCTATTTGAATTGGGACCTGAAAATGGGGTTAAAATGTGATTCAGGGTATTAGAGACATTGTGCAATCCCTCAGACTGTTCTTTTATAAAAACCAAGGGGAATAAGCGCTGCACATCCCTCTGGCAGAGTGGGGAGGTGAGGAGCAGAACTGATCCAGAAGAGGTCCAGAGCCCATCCTTCCAAATCTCTATACAAGAAGAAACAAATTGTCAAAAGCATAAAATAGTTCTCCATTGTAGTTACCACTATGACTTAGATGCAGCAAAATGGCTAAGCCACATGGACTTCTAGCCACAGTATTTTAAATTAAGGACTTCTTTCCATCACTAAGATAGAATACTTACTGGGCAGTGGTGGTGCACACCTTTAACCCCAGCACTCAAGAGGCAGTGGCAGGTGGATCTCTGATTCAAGGCCAGCCTGGTCTACAAAGTGAGTTCCAGGACAGCCAGAGCTACAGAGAAACTCTGTCTTGAAAAACCGAAAAAAAAAGGAGAGAGAGAGAGCATACTCAAGACACAGGATTTATAAAGAAAAAATGGTTTGCTTTGGTCCAATTAGTCTTAGGTTTGGTGGAACCATTGGTTTGGATCTCTGATGAGGTGCTGGATAGCAATGGCAGGGAATGAATGCATGGAGAGCACACTTTGTAGGCTAGGAAGGAAGCAGGGAAGGAAGGGCTCAGGATCCTACAGTTCACTTGAAGAATGTGCTTCCTGTGACATAAGGACTTCCCACTAAGCCCAGTCAAGATTCCACCACCTCCCAGTATCACCTCCCCAAAGACTAAGCCTTGAAGATGTGGCCATTGGGGGAAGCTTCTCCAAACCATTGTGTCTTCCCAGGCCCTGCTTTTTCTCACCTGTAAATGAGTTACATTGATAGAGGTCTTCAATAGCCCTGGTATTTTATAATTTATTAAGTAGAGCCTATTTAACTGAAAAAGCAAGGAAGAAAACAAATAATGCTTTGCCTTGATTCAGGCTACTGTGAATTTAAAAAACAAATTAAAAATTTGAGATGTTTATGTTTAGTCTTTGGGAACTTGGAGAATGATGTTAGACTCCAGGTTCCTGTGTAGTTAACTTTAGGCTCTGTTCTGGAGGAGCCATGCTTTGTTCTGCTCTGCTGAGCAGAGTGTACACAGTTGTAAGTCCGGTTCAGCAGTTTGCTTTGTAAAGAAATCACAATGCAGTCAAGAAAGCAAAATGCCTTAATCATGTAGCACTTAGAGAAAGGACTGTCGCTGCCTCCAGGAGCCCAAGAGTTTAGAGCTATTCTCTGTTTCCTCCCACATGCCAATTCCTAGCGGACCTATGTATTTGGTTTCCTGTTGCTGCTTTTACCATCAAGTCCTGGTTCTCATCCAAGTCATTGTGAGATCTGACAGACTCCTGTGGCCACTGCTGCCTCTGGCTCTCAAGGCACAGTGTGCTGTCTGTGTCTCAGGCTCCTTTTTCCAGCCACACTGCACTGGGGGCAGATCGGGATTCTATCTCGTGTAACTTGGGGTCCTCACCTGTGTTGCTGGTAACTTTTTAAATCACTCTTTCCTTTCTTTGTTTCAAATTTTAGGGACACAGCGGGCCAGGAAAGATTCCGAACAATTACAACTGCATACTATAGAGGAGCCATGGTGAGTGGGTTTTGGGGTTTTTATGCTGTCAGGTGAAAATAAAATAGGGGTATGCATTGCCTATATATAGTTATGAAGCTAGAGTCTAGAACTACCTTCTTCAGCAAGGCAAGCTTGGTCCTGGAAACCTGACTGGAGCAAACAGGGAATGAGGACAGGACAGACAGACAGAAAAGCTGGGCTTGGGTGGCTGTGCTCGCTTTGATGAAGCAGCACATGCACACGCTGTATCAGAGCATTGGCAGTGTACAGAAGAGGAAGAAGGGCTCGTTTGTCTCCACAGGAGGAGTGTGGCTAATGTCATCTGGGGGCAGTTTAGGCACTGGACATCCAGGAGGAGGAAACGGCAGTCTTCGTAGATGCTTCCTGTACACTGTCAACATTGACACATAGACCAGAAGAAGGCTTTGATAATTCTATGATTCCTTTCATAATTCCTATGAGTCCAGGGTATTGTGTCCTTGTCAATAATATACATTCCGTCAGGATTCCATTTGATCCTCACAAATTCAGTAAGGGCTTCCTCTCCTCCCTATATAGTAAAGTGGAAAAAAAAATCTTTTAAATGTGAAATCAAGAGATTTTAAGGGTTTTGAAAATTGTATTTGAATTTTAGTAGTTATATTTTTCTATTAGTGTTTATAATAAGTAATCAAGCCATTAACTCTTAGATGTTCTAGAACTCCTCTACGTTCTGCTGAGGTATTTTTGTATTTTTGTTATCTTTTTTCCTTTTATTAGTACTTGATGGCAGTCTTAGCAAACCACAAACCTGTGACTAAGTGTTCCTTTTTTGGTCTCTTTTATCCCTCAGTCCTATAGCCATATCACTCTGTATCTCTCTCCACCCCTGCAACCTGGCCTTGATTCTGGCTTCTTGCCTGGCTAGGAAGTGGCTGGATGATTCATAACTCTAGAGGACCTTGACTGCCAGGACCTTCTGGGCTACTCCTGACCATGTCCTTATTATCATAGCTCCATCACCTGGTTGTTTCTGCCCTCACATGCTTCTCTATTCAATGCATTTAGTGTCTGTTGATTCTGGGCAGGTCCTGTGTGGTGTGGGGAACACAGTGATGGGTGAGCACCTTGGAATCAGAGGTATATGGCTGTGCTTGGGATGTCAGGCCCAGAATAGAGCTTCATTCCTAGCTTTTAGGCCTGAGTGGGGATGTGGCTCAGTGGTAGAACATATGGTTAATGTGCCTGATGTTAACTCTCTAGTACCAAAAACCAAATAAATTAAGTAGGCATAAGCCAAGCCCAAGTTTGAGCCTTAAATTTTGATGATACGCTCAGATAGTCTTTGAAAGTTAAACCATTAAGCTCATGGAGCCCACCTGATAGGTTGTAAGGTACAGCTACTGAGACTCCTGGGAATGACAGAAGGTAACAGAGCTGAAGGGGTGATAGCTGTCCTTTGCATCCAGGAAGATATGACCTGAATCCATATCCACTACAGTACTGTCACCTTTTCCTCCTCTACTTCCCCTTGTCTACCATTTTTTGAGTATTAGTAACTCATCTCTACCACAAGAATGACGGTTCCTGTTAACACATTAGCATACCACTAGCCATTTAATGTGTTCTTCACACTTGGCCCTGTGATACTTAATTAGGGTTTCTATTGTTACGATAAAGTACTGTGATCAAAATCAACTGGGAAGAAAGGATTTATTTCATCTTATAACTAGTAGTCCTATCATCCAGGAAAACTGGGACAGGAACTCAAGGCAGGAACCTAAATGCAGGAACTGATGCTGAGGCCATGGAGAAGTACTAGCTACTGGCTTGCTTCTTATGGCATGCTCACTTTGCTTTCTTAGGACGCAGGACTCTCAA
>LOJH01011326.1:0-26590 GCA_001685095.1 Ellobius talpinus
GGCCTATCAAAAGGCCAAAGCAGTTTATTTATTAACCAATGAAAGTAACACATAAGACAGATGACCCTTCTCCATCAGTCTATGCTATGATTATTTATCAAATGAAGGTCACAAATACAAGTACAGAAACAATAGGAAGAGTTGATTGTCATTTGCAAGATGGCATTTTAGGTAAAAAAAAACGTGATATATTAAAGGACAATTTATCTGAATAATATTTTATTGTTTTTAAATATCTTACTCACATATATTTTACATCCTTAATTAGTTGTAGTTAGTCAGCTTGATAGAGGTAAAAATTACTTTGATTATTTCTTCATTAAATTTCCCATAAAGGAGGGATGTACTTTTTTGTCTTCAACAGAATAGTCAAAATCAGTATTTTTAAATTATATCAGTGCCTACATCTGCTTTATCTAAATAAAAGCACAGCATGGTACTTCTAGAAATCTAAGTAGTTTAAGAAAGTTGTTTTAACAAAATACTACTTGATGATGAATCATAGTTATCTATGCTGCCCAGAATCACCTGTCTTCACTTTCTTGGCATGTTGCTGAGCATAATTTCAGATGTGAGAGGTTCTAGTCTAGTCCTCTTGGCTATTGCAATCCTGACTATGTATGAAGAACCCATGACATTTCCATTTAAGGAAGACTAAATCATAGCTAGAATGCAAAATATTCTGCATCAAAAACCAAGTCTCCTAATCTTCAGACAATTTTCTAGTCAAGGAAATGACTATCTGAGACCTTCTGGATCAAAGATGGAAAACAGCATTTTCTGGGACTCATTCGTTCCCACAGTGTGAATTTTTGCAAGAGAGATGAGCCATGACACAAAGTAAAGGAAAGCGTCCTTCTGGTCTACCTAGGTTACAGGACAGGAAGTCCCCTTGTCATCAGCAGCATCCCAGCAATTAAAGATGTACACTGTCCTGCAGTTTGCAGTGATGCTGTCATTTTATGAAGAGACCTTTGCTAACACAGAGGTAGGTACTTTTAATATAGTATGTGAATATAATTCATCAAGTTTTTAATTAAAATATGTTCTTCCTTAGTGACTATGCTCTATTTTTCTTCGTAATTGCTTTAATTTTGAGGGAACACCATATATTTTAAAAAGGAAAATTAATTTCTGCAAGACTATTAAATGCAAACTAATTAATTGTATCGCAGTGCTGCTATATGTAATATAAATCAAATGTTTTGAAACCAGTTTAAATGGCAAAATTGTGACTTGTCCTATATTTTTGTAATTGAAATAAAAGACTTTAAAAATCAGAATTAAACATATTTAAGAGAATATATTTCTATCAGTTTCAAGATACCTATTATGTTTTGACAATTGCTTGATAAACCGAGTTTAGAGAATTTCCACTGCAAGGTTTACAGCTTTTATATTTTTCTTCCAAAGATATACATAATGCCCAACTTGTGGTAGCTTAAGCATAAAAGCACTAGAGGTATGGATAGTTTAGGAATGGGCTTTCTTCAGCCCTTCTCTTTGTGCTCAGTCTCCCTCATGAGCCAACATGGCTGCCAGTTACTCTAGATTTAAATACTGGCATACAAAAAACTTCATGTGTGACTATACAAAACTGAGTCAAACATTCATTTGTATACCCCAGTGGAGCCATGACAGGAATTTTTATTCAACGTATTTTAGGAATGGGAACCCAGGCAGATCACCTGTAAGAGCCTCATATTTTGAAAGAGGAAACCAGGAGACTTGGAAGAAAAATGGTGGTAAAAAATTGTAGAACAAGGAAAATAGACTTGATGAGGCAAATCAGTATCTACTTGACATACATACATACACACATATAAAAATATTTTTTGCAATAGGATATACATACACATAGTATATGTTATGTGTGTGTATCCTATTTAGTCATGAATGCATGGTTTGCACCTGTGTTTTAACAGTATTCTTTTTTATCTGTTAAAATGCGCTGTGATTTAGTTCACCTGCAGAATTCAGGCAAGTTGTTGCCAAAGGCAACAAACTAAACTTTCACAGATAATCTTATTGACATCATTTTATAATTTGTGGAACATATTCAGAGTTTCTTGTCAATAAACTTCATGTTTCATTCTGCAGGTGTCATTCCCTTGCCTGTACTAAACCCATAACTTGTACTGGGTCAAGTTTAGCCATTAAATTTCTTTAGTAATACTTGTGAAATCAGTTCTTAACCTTACAGGATCTTCATCATGGGATGATATTATTAACAGATACTGGAAATATAAATATGGGCTACTTTAGCGTGTTCTCCAAACCATAATAGAAGGAACCATCTATATTTTTCTGTGTGATGATGGAAAAGTTGTGTGACCCTTTGAAACACAAAGAATATGTATTTATGTATAACACCTATAATACTGTATAATTATTGAGATTATAGAAACAAAATTAAGAAACCTAATTTGGAAACTGGAAATAATTGATTCTCAATAAACATTATTATTAAATTTTGGCATGTAAAAGAATAAGATAACCTGCTCTTGGACCATCCCCTCTCTCTTTGATGACCCAGACCCAGTTTTCAGGTTCTCCCCTAGTGCTACAACAGAACACCAGCTGCAGCCTCCCTCCCTGCTAGGCAGGCATCCAGTGGATCCCACAAACCGTCCTGTACTCCCATTCACTTCCTGCCTCATTGCTGTCTACCAGTCCACACCTGGGTGGATACCCCTGCTCCAAAAGGTCACACCTGCCTTAAGACCAGGTAGGCGGACCTTGGACCTTCCCCACTCTCTGTTACTCAAGACCCAATTCTCAGGATCACCCCTAGCACAGCAACAAAACACTTTGGTAAACTTCCCCTTGCCCCTGTCCATACTTCCTGTGGATCCTTCAGACCATCTCCCCCCCACTTACTTTACCCCAGCCTCCAACACCAGCAAGAATTCTACCAGGAACACACCAACTAAGCAGGCCATTTAAACAGAAAACACTAGGTTGACACATTCTCGGAAAACCTAGAGAGAAAACAGAAACACAACTTCCACACAACTAGGACAAACACAAAAATTAGCAACTAGACCTATAATTACCCCATACCCAGATGCCTAAAGGCCAACTTAGGAATCAACTAGGCTGGGTTCATAGGGGCTCACAGAAGCTTAAGTGACAATGACAATCATGGAGCCTGACTGGGTCTGGGCTAGGTTCTCTACACAGATGTTATAGTTGTGTAGTTTGGTCTTCTTATAGGACTCCAACAGTGGGAGTGGGGGTTGTCTCTGAGTCCTTTGAATGCACTTGGGACTCTTTACCTCTTACTGGGTTGCCTCATTCAGCTTTGATGTGAGAGTTTGTGCTTAGTCTTATTATAACGTTTTATTCCATGTTCATCTGACATTCTTAAGAGACCGGATCTTTTCTGAAGGGATAAGGAGGCGGTGTGCATATGGGAACAGGGGAGGTGGTTTGCGAGGACTGGATGGAATAGAGAGAGGGGAAACTACAGTTGGTATTAGTATCTGAGAGAATAGAAAGAACACAATAACAGCAAGAGAGTATATCACTACCGTAGTTCAGCTATCCTACCACAGCAGATCCTGAATATTACAAAATAGCGTATATTTATAATATTTATTTAAATATAATATTTAAATACCAGCATAATAAAAAGATATTCAAACCAACTATATAAAGTTAAAAAAATAATCTTTGAAGAGGAAATGAATAAATCCTGTAAATAAATCCAGGAAAATATAAACAATTGGAGTAATGAAAATCTTTCAAAGAAAGCAAGGAAAACACAACCAAACAATTGAAGGAAACAAATAAAAATGTTCAGACCTGAAAATGGAAATAGAAGTAATAAATAAAACACAAACTCAATGAATCTGGAAGGGAAAAATTTAAGAATGTGAACAAAGACTATAGAGGCAAGTTTCACCAACAGAATATAAGAGATAGAAGAGAGAATCTAAGGCATTGAAGATACAATAGAAGAAATGGATATATCCTTCAAGGAAAAATTTAAATCTACAAAATTCCTGACACAAAACATCCAGGATTTCTGGGATTCTATAAAAACACCAAACGTTTGAATAATAGGAATGATGAATGGGAAGAATCCCGGTACAAAGGACTAGAAAATATCTTCTACAAAATCCAAGAAAAGTTTCCTAACCTATGGTAAGAGATGCCTATAGAGATACAAGAAGCATACAAAGCACTCAGTAGACTGGAATAGAAAAGAAATTCCCCTGAACACAATAATCAAAACAGTAAAATTACAGAACATGGAAAGAATATGAAAAGCTGAAAAAGAAAAAGACCAAGAAATATATAAAGATAGACATATTAGAATTACACATGAATTCTCAACGGAGACTCTGAAAGTCAGAAGCACTAGACAAGATGTGTGGTAGACTCTAAGGAACTGCAGATGCCAGCCCAGATTATTATACCCAGCAATACTTTCAATCACCATAAATGGAAAAATTAAGATATTACATGATAAATTTAAGTTTAAACTATGTCCATCTATAAATCCAACCCTACAGAATGTTGGAGAGGAAAAGTCCAAGCCAAGGAGATAAATTACACCCATTAAAACACAAGTACTTGTACTAGCTTTTTTGGAACCTATTCTCTTTTTACGGATACCTTCCACAGCCTAGATATAGTAGGGAGGGCCTTGGACCTTCCCCAAAACAATGTGCCTTACTCTTTCTGAGGAATGGATGAGTTTCCCACCCAGGGTGGGTGGGAAGTTAGTTGGAGAGAATGGGAGGATGGGAGGGATTGGGAATTGGGATTGGTATGTAGAATGAAAAAAGATAGTTTTCTTTTTTAAAAAATTAAATTAATTAATAAAAAAGAGAGATGGGAAAGGTCACTACATACTCATCAAACGAAAAGTCCTCCAAGAGGACATTTCAGTTCCTAATGTTTAATGTTCAAACACAAGGGCATAAATATTTCTAAAGGAAATACTACTACAGGTTAAATCACATATTGACCCTCACACACTGATAGTGGGAGAACTTAATACCTCTCTCTCACCAATAGAAAGGTCATAAAAATACTAAACAGAGACATGCTGGAGCTGACTGACTTTATAAACAAAAGGAACTTAATAGATATTTTCAGAATATTCCACTCAAACACAGAAGAATTTAACTTCTTCTCAGCACCTCTCTGAACTTTCTCCAAACAACAGAGGGCTTACAAACTCATGTAAGCTGAACAATGCTCTACTGACTGAAAATTGGACCAACACAAAGAAACACTTCTGAGAATTCAATGATAATGAATGCACAACTGATGTGTAATTCCCCTCTATATGCTGTGATTACCATTAATGAATAAAGGAACTGCTTTGGGCCTATAGCAGAGGTATAAGGGAGCAGAGATAGGCAGGGAAAACTAAACTGAATGCTGGGAGAAAGAAGGAGGAGTCAGAGAGAAGCCTACCGGAAACAGATGCCAGAACTGCAGCCGGTATGCCACAGCCACTTGGAGATAAATAGATTCATAGAAATGGGTTAAATAATATGTAAGAGTTAGCCAATAAGAAGTTAGAGCTAANTATGCTGTGATTACCATTAATGAATAAAGGAACTGCTTTGGGCCTATAGCAGAGGTATAAGGGAGCAGAGATAGGCAGGGAAAACTAAACTGAATGCTGGGAGAAAGAAGGAGGAGTCAGAGAGAAGCCTACCGGAAACAGATGCCAGAACTGCAGCCGGTATGCCACAGCCACTTGGAGATAAATAGATTCATAGAAATGGGTTAAATAATATGTAAGAGTTAGCCAATAAGAAGTTAGAGCTAATGGGCCAAGCAGTGTTTTAAATAATATAGCTTCTGTGTGAATATTTCAGGGTTAAGCAGCCAGGGACAAATAAGCGGCCTCCTCCTATACACAACATTCCCAAACTTAAGGGAAAAAAATGAAAGAAGTGCTAAGAGAATAGTTCATAGCAATAAATGTAGTGTATACATTAGAAACTGAGAGAACTAATATTAGTGACCTAACAGCACATCTGAAATGCATAGAACGAAAAGAAGGAAACTCACCCAGGAAGAGTAGACAGAAAGAAATTACCAAATTTAGGGTTAAAATCAATAAAATACAAAAAGAACAATAAAAAATTCAATGAAACAAAGAATTGGTTCCTTGAGAAAAGCGACAAATACAAAAACCTAGTTCAAACTAACTAAAAAACAAAAAGAAAATATCCAAATTAATAAAGCAAGGAATGAAAGGGGGTCATAACAACAGACACCCAGGGAATCCAGAGCATCATAAGGACATACTTTATAAATCTGTACCCTACCAAAATGAAAAATCTAAAAGTAATGGCTAGTTTCCTCCATAGGTACTCTTTACCAAATGAAATAAAAATCAGATAAACAGTTTAAATGATCCTACAACCTTTAAGGAAATAAAAGCAATTATTAAAACTCTTCCAAAAGCAACAAAAGCCCAGGGCTAGAAAGTTTTGTCGTAGAGTTCTACCAGAATTTAAAGGAAGAATTAATGGCAATATTCCTCAAATTATTCAACAAAATAGAAACAGAAGGAACATTGCCCAATTTATTTTATAAGGCCACAATTACCCTTAAAACCAAACCATGTAAAGACTCAGAGAAACAAAGAAAGGTAATCACAGACCAATTTTCTTTATGTACATAGAGGTAAAAATATTCAGTAAAATACTTGCAAACCCAATCAAACAAAACAAAAAAATTACCCACTATGATCATGTAGGCTTTATCCCAGAGATGCAGAGATAATTTAACATATGGAAATCAGTCAATGTAATCCACAATATAAATAAACTGAAAGAAGAAAACCACATGATCATCTTCTCATTAGATGCCAAAAAAGTCTTTGACAAAGCAGTATAACTTCATAATAAAAGTCCCAGAGAGATTAGGGATATGAGGAACATACCTAAACACAATAAAGACAATTTACAGCAAAGTTGTTATTACTGTTTTCTCACTTAATTCTTTTGTAATTTGTGTGTAGGAGGACCACTGATTTTGTTGATTATCTTGTATCCTGCCACTTTGGCTACAGGCTTATCATAGACCCAGACTTAAATCTACACACTCATAGGTAAGATATCTAATTTTTCATAAAGAAGACAGAAATCTACATTAGAAAAAAGGACAACATCTTCAGCAAATGGTGCTAGTCTAATAATATGTCTGCATGTAAATAGAGTGATATTTATCACCCTGCACACAACTCAAATCCAGTGGATCAAATAAATACCTCAGCATAAAACCAGAGACACCAACCTGATGGAAGAGAAAGTGGAACACAACCTTGAACAACACTGGCACAGGGCACAGCTTTCTGAATAGAACACAATAGTGCAGGCACGAAGACTGGCAAATAATGAATGGAGCAGGGGGATCTGGGGAAGAGGAGAGGTATGAGGGACTGGGGGAGGGGAGGTAGGGGAGGCTGTGGTTGGCTTGTATTGTATGAGAGAAAAATCTATCTTCAAGGAAAGAGAGAAGGAAGGAAAGAAAGAAAAATATCTGACCTATAAACTAAATTTATGAGTTATATTCTTGAAAATATGGGTTTTAGTATAATAAATCAAAAATCAACTTCTGAAATGTTTATATGAATATGTGGATTTCAAGAAGTATGAAAGTGTGTGTATATGTGTAGTTTCTCTTGCATTTTCATTTCTATTTGTCTTAGTTTGGTTTCTGTTTATTTGATAAATACTATGACCAAAAGCAATGTTGGGGAGGAAAGGTTTTATTTGGCTTATATTTACTCTGTGTCATGGTCCCACAGTGGATTGAAGGAAACCAAGGCGGGAACTGAAACAGGGGCTGTGAAGGAGCGCTGCCTGTTGGCTTCCGCCCCATGTCTGGCTCACCAGGCCGGTTCACACAACTCAGGAACACATGCCCAAGAGTTGTTCCACCTCCACTGGGCTGGCTTCTCTCGCATCAGTAATTAACCAAGAACATGTCCCCTCAGACTTGACTGCTGCACAACCTTATGGAGGCATTTTCTCAGATGAGGTCTTCTCTTCTTCATGACTCCAGCTTTTATAAAAGAATAACAACTGAAACCACCAACCAGCACAGCTCCGATGAGCACATTTTCCTTTGTAGATTTCCTTGTCTAAAGAAAATTTGGATTTCAAGCCAGAATGAGTTGTTCATGTTGAAAATAAATACTGGAATGTAATATTTATTTCTCAGATGTGAATCACTTACCCTTGCTTGATGCTTCATCTAATTTCAAAAGTCAAAGTTTTACAAAAGACAATGGAAAATAACAATTTAAGCAAAAGCTCATGATGAAATTCTGCTTCCTTCTGAATTGTCTGATAAGGTAAGTGTCAGTAGACAAAACAATTATTCCTCTGTATCCACACCTTTTTGCAGAGAATACAATGGTAGGCAGGAAAGTGCAGGAAGTTTCCATGTTGATGTGAGATCCTAATGTCTCTCCTCCACCCTCCTCAGGATCCACTGAACTCTGTGTTTCTTTGACAGGCACTGACCCAAGTCACTCTGCTTCTGAGGGCCTCCTTCATTCTCCTGACCTTGACATCCATTGGCTTCCTTTTGGATCAAAGGCAAGACATAATTTTATTTTTTGCTATTTTTTCTTTTATTCAAAAGAGGACTTTTCCATAATAATATAAAATATCCATGTAATATGATCATCATAGTTTAGTTTTATGAAACCTTAGTGCTGAATGCCATGGTTTTCAACGAGTTAGCTGCATCAGTTTTCCGTAAGCCATCAAAAGACACTGGGCTACCGAGGAGAGCCTCACAGGCCTTGCATTCTTGATTTCTGGTTGTTGAATACTTCATGGTTTCACTATAGCTCATCATTGCTTTAACTAAACAATAAATTGACAAAACAGGGTTTTCTTAAAAGATATACATTTTGTTGCTTAGTTAAGGCTGTGTTCAAAGCACTTCAGGGACACACCACTCAATTATGTTAAACTATGCTGTCTGTCCTGAAAATCCTAAGTAAATGTTATTGCTATAACTGTATGCACAACTAATGGATATTAATGCCATGCTATTTCAGACCAAAGGCAGCTATTCTGGAAACTCTTCGTTGCCTGATGTTCCTAACCCTATTCAGATTTGGTCACCTAAAGCCTCTTTTTCCATCCTTATCATTTGTATTCGAGGTAAGACATTTGGTGTAGTTAGCTGAACTGTTTAATCCACTCATTCAGTGATGTTTTCTCTCTACTGAATCTGTGACCAGTATTTGTAGTTAAGTTTTTTGTTGTGTAATATATCTTGAATTACAATTCGTAAAACTTTCAGTTAGTTAATGTTGATGAGCCATCGAGTTTTTAATCCCAAAATTTTGGTTGATATCATTAAATCACAGAGATCGGGGAAAATGCATTGTGGAGCAGTTTGAAGAAAACCACAGTGCATTGTAGATCCTCAAGAACTTAGTGGTAGGTAAAACTTTACAAGAAGGATAATGTGATCTCATTCTTCTAAGAAAAGCTTTGAAAATAAAAAGTGTTTGAGATGTTGCATATCACCTATAACAGAAATAAATATATGAAAATGAAAAGTTTAAGGCAAAGATACTATTAAAATTAAAAATGTATTTTGATATGATATTTGATGATTAAGATTGTTCTTCCAAATATTTCTCAGAAATTTTGGGGTGCCTTTTTTATTACTCAGGAAATTTCTGAACAGTTTTACTCATCACTTGTGTTCATTAGAACTTTTTAAAATTTTGAAATTTTGTTCCTGAACAATATACCAATATTAAGGGAATATACAACATGACAGCTTATTTAAGTGGAGTTGTCCTACACACTAACATCCTTGTTATCAAAGGACAAAGTGTGTTTGTTTTCTGTTGCTGTGATAATACATTGACCAAAAACAGATTGTGGAGAGAAGGGCTGACTCATCTTCTGTCTCCAGATAACTGTACACCACTGTGGGAAGTCAGAAAGGGGCTCAAGCCAGGAGCAAAGCAGAAGGCAGAAGCTGTGTGTCAATGCTTTCTCCTGGCTTGATTCCCAGGGCTTACTCAGCTACTAGCCCTCTTATACAGCTCGGGCCCATCTGTCTAGGGATCCCAGGGCCCACATGGAGCTAGGCCCTCCCATGCCAGTTAGGAGACTGCCTCACAGATATGGTGGCATTTCTTTAATTGTGTCTCCTTTTTCCAAAGCTGACAACCAAAATTAGCTACCATGTAACCTAATACAGAGACACTTAGTAGTGATTCTAAACTTGATACATTTCTTTGAAAGCAGTTTGATATTGTAAAAACAGGTCTAGTTTTGACTAAGTATCTCACGTGTGGTGAATTTATGCTGTAGGTACGATAGGCATGCATGCATGGATTGATGTATATGTAATGGAACTCATGGTATCACGTGTAATGGCACAAAAACTGTGAACCACCTAATGCCACTCACAGATGACTGTTTAATAACTATATCAAACTCATAAAATAAAACCAGTGTCTGGAATATAAAAATAGGGAACCCATTAGGATTGGTCTCAAAAATATAAATTATCTCCATGTAGTATGAAATGCTATGATGGGTGTCACTCTAAAAACACAGACAGTAGAAGATTTAAAATAAGTGAGTTAATGTATTTTATTAAGTGCTTTTCATATACTTTAGAAAACAAGGGAGAGAATAACATAGTTTACTATGGAAAATCAAAGCTAATTATGTGGTTAGAAGGCAAAAAAAGAACAATTCTTTATTACATTGATTTTCTTTAGTACCTTTACAGTTTTTGAGCTCTCAAATGTATTTTTATTCTTAATACATATTACATATAATATATATATAATATTCAATAGTGAAGCATACAATTTTGGTATCAAAATCTTGTACCATGATTTGCACAACTTTGAACTTGACCTGAATGGGGCGACAAGGGACTAAAGAAAGGGCAAACACATAGAAAGGCTGGTGTAAGGTGTGTCACACACTCTGATGGAGATAAACTAGCAGCCCAGAAACTTAGCACATTTATTATTCATTGCTGATAGAGGAAATGGATTTATTGTACACCAATGAATGAGGAGAGAATAGGCTAGCTAACATTGATAGGAAGGCTTTATGGGAGACCAGCTTTAGGTCACAGTCATCCCAGATCCGAGGCAATTGTGATTGACAGCTCCTGCAAACATTGGTTTTAGCAAAAGGTCAGCTGTCTGTAAAATCTAATAATGCTGTGCCAATCCTCTGCTCCTAACCTAGGGGGGGCCTTGTCACCCCATGAGTCTTAGGCCTTGGGTGATCTTTGACAAGGCAGTTTTCATGTCACCGACACACACATATTCACTGAGAACTTCATCTGCTTTCTATGACCTCAGTCATCCAAATTACACGTGACAGTAGAGCTTGCGTATTTACATAGTGTGTAAAAGTGTTTTAAACATATTATAATCGAGAAGCATAAATTAATATTTTCATGGAAATTCAGACATATAATGGCAGAAAAATCCTAAAATCAAATGAGGTAGAATGCACACATTCTAAATGAGTGTCGTGTATATTGTGGGAGCTACTCTTCAGTGTTCTGGAAGCAAACTGTTCTTTATGTCAACATTGTTTCTACATATGATTATATGATTATGAAAACATATTGTATTTGGAGTTTCAGATGGCATCGCAGGAAGCAGAGCATTGTTTCTGACAAACTACAGTGATGATGTGCTATGTTTAATTCTTCAGTTAAGACGTTGAAACGCCTAGCTAAAATTTGAGCTCGGATACACCATTGCTTGAATTTGATTCTCACCTTGAGAACTGCTTTAGTATGATTTATTGGATAATTACTTGGCAATTCATATACTTGGCCTCAGCCTTCTTACCTGTAAAAGGAAGAAGGAATAGTTAAATCTACTAGATTTTGAAGAATACATGAGAAAATTGTACCTATGATGTTTCTCATAATAATTAACAGCAAATGCTCAGTAAATGTTTATTGTTATGATTGTTGTTGATAGCTTAGTTATTGATATGAATATACAGAATCCAAGAAATAATTCATTGGTAACTTACCTCAAGATCCATACACCAAGCCTGAGTCTAATGTTATGGACAGGAGGGAAAACTTACAGTGGAACACAAACGCCTAGTTCTGTGTCCTTTGGCTGAGACTCACGCTGACATTAGACTTTATGTTTAAAGGGTACCCACCCTTTAAACAGGCTTTAACAGAGGTATATGTTTATAACTCTCACTACACTACTCAAAAGCTCGCATTTCATTGTCACACCAACTCAGGATGTCCTTTTATTCTTTCTGCTATGGTTAATCTTGTCAACTGGATGGGTTTAAAATCACCGTGGAAACACATATCTGGTTGTAATCGGAGGCTGAACTTTTCTCTTGTCTTTACCTCCTGGTCTCAAATAAACATACAGAAGCTTATATTAGTAACAGAATGCTCAGCCTATAGCTCCGGATTATTACTAACTAGCTCTTACAACTTAAATTAACCTATTTCTGTTGATATACATTTTCATTACTCTACATTTTGCCACTTCTCTAGCACAATTTATTCCTCTGGCAACTGGCTCATATCTCCCTGACTCTACTCATTCTTTCTCCCCGTGTCTCTGTTTGGTTTGCCTAACCTTATTCTGCCTGGTTATTGGTCAATTCGGCTTTATCATTAACCAATGAGAGAAATACATATTTACAGGGTACAGAAGGAATATTCTACAGAATCTGAGTACTTTTATGAGGGAGTTTCTAAATTGGGCCTACTGGAGTGGAAAGATGTCCTTTGAGTGTGGCCAGCATCACTTCTTAAACTGGTTACCTGGAGTCAATCAAATGGAGAAGGTGAGCCAGGTATCAGCATTTATTTATCTTTTCTTCCTGACTGTGGATGCAACATGACCAATGTCTCACACCCTTACTGACAAGTTTCCCCTGGCAGGATAGATATTACCCTCAAAGTGTGAATCAAATACTTCCTCTCTTTTACATTTAAAAAAATATTTCCATGTGTTTGTGTGTGTTCCTGCTTATTTATATGTGAAGCACCGCAGGTACCCATGGATTCCAGAAGAGGGCTTTGAATTGCTTGGAACTGGACCTACCTGTGATTGTGAGCCAGTCCAAATGGGTGGTGGCAATCAAATCCAGGGACTCTGAAAAAGCAGCTCTTACCATCTGAGTCACGCTTTTGGCTCCAAACTCTTCCTTTTTTAAGTTTTCTTTTGTCTCAGATATTTTCCCAACACTGCATTTGTGTAATACTAAATGTATAGGATGTGGTATATGTTGGCACAAACCTGGAATCCCAGAACTAAAGGATATTCTGAAAATAGGGTCACAAGTTTCAAACCAACCTGGGGTACAAAGTAAAACAATTTCAAAATATCAAGAGAAAATTAAGGGGAAAATAAGTTATTAGAATGTACATAGCAAGAAAGGTGTCAGGGAACATGTAAAGGTACAGACTAAGGCAATTCTACCCCATTATTCAAGAAGGCTGGCCTGGTATTTGTTTCTCTTTTGAGAGCATGCAGAATGCATTTTTGTACCAAAGAAACTAAGACATAGGATGAATGTTCTATGTAGTCACCAGCTTGATATTTTCATGTTCAATGAGATATTGTGTATGTGGTCAGCAATGAAGCCTTGCTATCTGTTTGTACAAAGCAATTTATAGTCTTGGCAATAGTGTGGATAGTTTGGGGATTCCTGTGGGGCCTCTTTGCCCAATAACTGGTTGTAAGCCAATTGCAGTACTTGAAACTTCATTTGGTGGCAAGAGATGGTCAGTTGGGACTTTGTTTCCCCCATCATTTGTCATTTTCATTTAGATTGCTTTCATATATGTATATATTTTATGGAGTTCCTACAGTGTTAGATTTTCATACTACTCTCAAATGCTGTTTAATTGTAGCTATTTCTCACTGTGTTCCTTCCCACAATCTCCTCTCTTTTTGCCCCCCTGCTGTGGGATAATAATCTGTACCCTGTCACTTATACTTTAAATAAAGGCTGATTGGTAAGTAGCCAGGCAGGAAGTATAGGCAGGTGACCAGGCAGAAAGTAGAGTTGAGGCAACAAGAATTCTGGGAATAGGGAAGCTTCAGTCTGCAGTCATGACCCAACTGCAGAAGAAGCAAGATAGCAAGATGTTACTTCCTCGCCAAAAAAGGTACCAGGCCATGTGGCTAACACAGACAAGAATTACGGGCTAATATATGTTATAAGAGCTAATAAGAAGCCTGAGCTAATAGGCCAATCAGTTTATAACCAATGTAGACCTTTGTGTATTTCTTTTGGACTGAATGACTGCAGGACTGGGTGGGACAGAAACCTCAGTCAACACCTCCCTACTTGGTTCTCCCATTCCATCCCTACTCTCCTTCCATAACTATCTATTCTATTTCCCTTTCATAAAGAGGATCTATCTGTTCCCTCTAGTCCTTTATCTGTAGTTACACTCTGTGGATCTATGGATTACAGCTTTGCTATCAGTGACATCACAGACAATATCTAGATGGAAGTGAACACATACCTTGTTTGTCGTTTGGGGTCTGGGTTACCTCAGTCAGGTTGATTTTTTTCTAGTTTCATATATTTTCCTGAAAATTTTATGATGCAATTTCTAATGAGAGAAAGAATGTGTGTGGATTTGGATGGGAAGCAAAGTGGAGAGGGTCAGAGAGGAGCTGGTAGAAAACTATAATCAGAATATACTGCATAAAATAAAACTATTTTCAATAAAATATAAATGTATTTATTTCATACAAGACTTTTTTCATTGCTATAGTAGATATAGAGTATTAAGGCATAGAAATGTCTAAAACATAAATTCAAGTTATTGAATTTTATAAAGTAAAAGGATTTTAACACATCTTTCCTCTTTAAAGTTGTACATCTCAGATATTTTGACATAACAACAAAGTAACACTTCAAGTTCTAGTATTTCCATCCCAATCTCTCTTTTGCATTTTAAAATCTTATTTAAATGGTGGAATAGAAACAAACAAAATGAAGACAAATGAGTATTTTCCAGAATCCTAGAGATGCCTTTGTGTGATCTCTCACATGACTGCTGCATGCCAAGGGTCAACTTGAGGCATGCTTTGCCCTCCGCTTTCTTTGTCAGATGACACATGGATTGGAGTTACTTAGAAGCTGAATAGGAGATGCTCAGTTGGTTTTTATTTTACTCTTTACTTTTTTGGGGGGAGGGGGGAACCCTATCATCCAGCTCTCAAATAAATACATGGAGGCTTTTACTTATAAATGCCTGGAATATACTTGACTTTTTCTAGCCAGCTTTTCTTAAATTCTCCTGTCTACCTTTTGCCTCTTAGCTTTTTCTTTTTTTTCTGGATATTTTACTTTCACGATTACTCTGTGACTAGCTAGTCCTTTTTTTTCCCTCCTTGATCTTCTTCCTCCCAGATTTCCCCCCTAATTTTTTTGCTGCCTGCCAGCCCTGCCTATCCTTTCTCCTATCTCTCTCGCTATTGGCCATTCAGCTCTTTAATAGCCCATCAGGTGTTTCAGACGGGCAAAGTAACGCAACTTTACAGAGTTAAACAAATGCAATAAGAAAAAGATGGAGCACATCCTTGTAGCATGAACAGATGTAACAAACACACCTCAGAGTGCTATAAATGTAACAAACACACCTCAGAGTGCTATAAATGTAACACACCTCAGAGTGCTATACAACAGAGACACATCCTTGCTGGGGGCCTGGGAAGTGTCCGTTGAGTTAGAGAGAGTGTCCTTTGAGTTCTGAAGGTTCATGGGAAAGGGCTTTGTGGGAAGCCTGAGGAATCCTTTCTGTATTTACAGAGATAATCCGTAGGGGGAAAAATAGCCACTTGATTAACGGTTCTGCCTGAAACCCTGTGCACAGCAGCTTTAGTGAGCACTTCATTCACCCTTTAGGAAGCAAATTTCTTGTTTTCCGATTCAGATCTCAGCATCATACTTACTTATCATTCATGCTTTTGCCATTACAATCTTGGTTAAAAAGTTCAGCTCTTTTAATAAAATTTTAACTAAAATGTGTACATTGATCCTCAGTTATGATGCATGCAGAAGTGGAAGGCAATCCTCACAGCAGCAGGAGGACTGTTTAATATTCATTTATTCAGTAAATATTGAATTTGTACTGACAGCATCTGCCATTAGATGTCACTCAACAAAACTGAGGTGGGCACATAGATATGATTTTTAAAAACGGCATAAAAAACTGAACTAAATATGTATTGATTTAGCACTGGAAGGAATGCAGCCTTAGATGTTCTCAGCCATGTGTTTGAGAAAAATACACATTATCAGAAGACTCAGCAGTAAGCAGTCTCATGTTTGAACAGAGTGTTTCATTGCTGCTTTTTTTGTTACCTCTACATCTTTTTAGTATAGTAAAATCAAACATTTCTTGCTGTTACTAGTTTCTCTGTAACTACCTAACCCAAAGTTTAATGGCCTCAGAAAAATGATGTACTTTTCTCACACTCTTGTGTAGGTTACTCTGAAGCTTCCCCTGAGCTTCCTCCCAGACTGCACTAAATATCAAGGGTCAACTGACCTGAGTGGCCCAGGGGGAACCCGGGGGAAGGCACTATTATGTCCACATGGCTCCTCACTGTCCATTTTGCAAGGCCAAGTCACGTGAGTGCAGAATCTGCAGCACTCCATCGAGGTGGGCTGCAGCAGAACTCACTCTTTGACCACATCTAGCCATCAAACAAATCACCAAGGAGATGCTCTTCAATGGGTGACAGGAATCTGGATTTCTGCTATGTGGAAGAAATGGGTTGTAAAACGGCATACGTAAAAGTATGGGCTTGAAAAAACATGTCTACTTGTCACGTGGGTGGGTACATACCACAGTGATGATTAACATGTTGCCGTAGTTGCTGAAGTTAGACAAAAATGTTGATAGTCGGTCATCTTAAATCATTTCAACTTTTTGTCTGTTCATGATGCATGTAAAGATGCTGCTGCCCCCAACTTCCATTAGGATACTCTTTATGGTTTTTAATACAAAACTTTTATTTTACGGTGAAGCCAAAACACATATTCAGCCAAATTTATGAATATTATGAATATTCATAATTAATGCAGTTTTATCTTGCTCCTTTTTGTATTATTCAGACTTTAAATACTTTATGACCATAAAGTTTACTTTATAACATATATAAGTAGCAATTACAATAAATTTGGTTGATGATTTTCTTTACATGTATTCACAATTTTAGCCTTTTATAGTATTTGATAAGTGTTAAATTATTTTTAAAAGATAAAGTAGTGTACTCTGTCCAGAAAAGCATTACAATCTTATAAGATTAGTGAATTGTTAGTGGCATCATGTTGCCATATGAAGTTCAGGGAACAACCTGATAAAGCCAACCCTTTTCTTGTCTTTGAGGTCTTCAGTCATCTGTATTTAATGAGATTAAACCATCTCTAAGCCCTTATTAATTAAAAATTTTGGTAACAATAAAATGTTATAATTCTGGCCTTGGTTTCTTTCCCTAAATATTCCTGTGGAAATGTTTATTAAAATGTATCAATCTGCTTCATTTAGATGTAGTTTATTCATTTTCTTATTAAAAAATCTTCCCATGTATCTATATCAAGATATATTTATATGTTAGTGCTCGTTTCTAGTTTTTTCTGGTTCAGTGTTGCAATGAAAATTAATGTAGAAATCTCATTTTGCATGTGTATATACATAGTTTCCCTGGATTACATGGCTAGGCATGAAATTTCTAGACTTTAAAAAGTGTGTATGTATTTAAATTTTAGATAAAGTTAACTTGTTTTTCAAAGTACATATAAACAGTGTAAATATTTTCCACTCAAATTATAATTTTCAGATTTTTTTACTTATTATCCACCTAGAATATTAAATAGTATATTACTTTATCCATAATTACAATTTTTGCTTAGTACTGAGGAGATCATTACCGGTTTTTGTATTTCCCTTTCTTGTGTTATGTGGTTTTTTTCATGTCTTTTAAACACTCTTCTCTTTGGTTGTCTTATTTTTGGTTTTCAGAAGTTTGAGTGTGGTCATGATATGAAACCTTTCTCACTTTTCCCTAAAGAATCTTCCTTGAGCAGAAAAGACGTCTTGTTGTTTGAGAGCTGTAGCGTGATTTCTAATTGGTCTTGGTAATAAAAATCTGGTGTCAGATATTAGGGGGTGAAAGCTGAAAGATCCGAGAAGCAGAACAGCCAGTCACTAGTTGTTACCTCCATGAAATCCTCAGACCAAATGGGGTTCCTTTCTGTACATGTCCTCAGAATGAATGCCATCTCCACGAAATCGACTGAATCCTGAGCTCCTGTCTCCTCCTGCCTTATATTCCTCTTTCTGTCCATCCATATATAGGTCTCCACCTCCCTAGTGCTGAGATTAAAGGCATCTGACTTCCAGGCACTAAGATGAAAGGTGTGAGCTACCACCACCTGGCTCTCTTTCTCTTTTAGTCCGGATCAATCTCTTGTAGCCCAGGTTGGCCTTGAACTCACAGAGATCCATCTGCCTGTGCCTCCCCAGAGCTGGGATCAAAGTTGTGTGTCATGACTGCCTGGTGTCTATGTTCTACACTCTACTCTTCAGGAAAGCTTTGTTTGTTATAGCATAAATAAAATATCACCACAGACAGTCTGGTTGTGTGAACATGAGGACCTGAATTCAGATCTTACCGCCCACATTAAAAGCTAGTCAAGGTAAGACACGTTAGAAACCCATTGCTGGAGAAGCAGAAAAAGGAAGATCTCTAAAGATCACTGGTCAACACATCCAGCCTAGCCAGCAAGCCCCTAACTCTGTGAAGAGACCCAGTCTCATAAAATCAAGTCGGAAGTTATAGAGGAAGAATTTGACACCCACCTCTGACCACCATATGCACCTCACACCTACACACAGCAAATCAAGATATAGATTAGGATTATCTGTCAGAGGGGATTTGTAAGGAACTATACATGCTAACACTGCCCACTTCATGTTAGTAATCACCCTTCCTTGTCATTAAGGTAAATAAGATAAAACCACACTGAAGTATTTTATTTCTCTGCCTGTAAAAAGAGGGATACAGTAACTTTGACAGAGCACATTGTAAATAACCCTGTGATGCACTGGACTTTGTGTGCTAGTTCCCAACATTAATGTCACAACCAAGGAAATAACGATGCTTGATATCTTTCCGTGCATTGTCTTATGAAGACATTTTTAAATTAAAATGCACAGCCAGAGGTCTGTGGGCCTAGCATTTATGGAGGTGAGACAGGAGGACCACAACCAGCTTGAAGCTGGCATTTGCTACATACTGAGGTCCAGGATCCTGTTTCTAGGTGGAGAATGAACTTAATTCAGAAACACAAAAGAAAGGGGTATATAATGTGTATTTTCACCTACTCTGCCCTTCTTCCATCATCATTGTTTGAAAAGGCTCAGCATTAGAATTCATCAAGTGAAGTTGTTTTTGCGTTTTATGCTCAAAGATATTTTACTGCTTAGAATTTTTCTACATTGTCATATACATTTTAAGTAACACAAATCTACTATCTCTGATAAAAAAATACACTGTCATGGTCAGATTACAGATGTTAGAATGAAATTTTTCCATCTAGGAACATTTTAAACCTTTTAAACATTTTAAAGTAAGTTTTCATGTAATTATTTTTATTTTAGTTTAGTGTTTGATTGTTTCGCTTCATTTTGTCTTTTTCATTTGTTTGAAAACAGGAAACGATCCCCAGCCAAGGGCAAACATATTGAATTTAGTTTAACATCACAAACCTTGGAATTTTGAGTAAGTTCTCAAATACAATCCCTATTAATTATATTGTTTGGATAAAAATAGAGAGGCATGCCTGAAGTTAGCTTTGTGTTTTCCAGCCTTCGGACTCAACATCTCTGCATTTTTTCCTGGCTGGGCTACTACCTGACTCCTTGTGGGTGTAGGCTGTCAGGACAGCAAGGTGAATTCCTAACCAAGGCTTAAAGTAAACATCGTGTTCTCCACAGAAATTATTTCCATATCACTCCTGGTTTTCTTCTTGACTTTGAAAAAGGACTGCCTTCCCACACACCTTTTCCCACATAATCACCTGTCCCTGATTTGAAATAACAAAGAACCTCCCATTGTGCGTCCTCGCCTGTGTGTACGTGGTTCTGTGCTGTGATTTATGACCTGAGCATCCGACACTCTCCATACAACCTCAAGAAGGCCTTAAATGAAAGCAAATGCAAACTTGTGATAGAAAACCTTGTCAACACACATGAAATTAAACACATGCATGTTTTAATTCTTGTTTTGCTTTTTCGTGTCCTTTTAAAATGATGAAAATAGGGGAGACCATGATAGATTTCATGAGGATCCATGATGAATTTCACCCTCCACAAACGAGATTCTGAAGGGAATCCTCCTACGAGGAGAAGGTACAGGATATTTAATAGAGCATCCCATGGTTTCTACAGGGACATGGCAAGGGTTAGTTTGGGCTCTCCATGGTCTGTAAACTAGTTGCACAATCATTAACCACAAGGCCAGAATGCCTTATTCCAGATGCTCTGGCCAATGGACCGTAAAATTGCGACGCATTTCGGGCCAAGCCCAAGATTTTAAAAGCCCCCATCCCGCTCCGCTCAACAATCTAACCCCCAATTCCCTCTGAAAAGCTGCTCATTATTCTTCCTCTGCCCCCGATCTAAGCAAAAGAAATCCTTCTGGAATCAATTAGAAATGTCTGCCCTTGATGAGGTTTGCACGTGAGTTTAGAGCTGTGAGGCCGTGGTAGTGGCGGCCAACAGCTGCATTTTTGGGTGGTAAAATCTGAGGAGGAATTTTCCAGGGTTTATTTACCATCATAAAATTTTTTTAATAGGCAAGACATGTTGAGAGACAATCTTGTGTGCCTTTGAAAGTGAAGTTAAATTAGAATTGTATGTTTATTTCATTCATAATGAGGAGAGTGAAGATCTGTACTGGACCTGCCTTTTCCTCAAGAGCTTGGACTCAGGGATTAGACAGCTGAATAGGGGTATTCCTGCTGGAAGAAACAGCATGAAATGCCTTTATCTCTTCCATCATGGTTATGGCTTGACGAGGGGAAACAGTCAAGATTAATGGCAATCAGAGTCTGCTTTCTAAAATAATGTCCATTAACAGAAAGCTTTATTAATTTGAATATGTTACTTTACATGTGATTGAAGCCATTATCATAACTCAATTGCTATGCTACTACATGATAGTGAAGAGCTATTGATCCATAGGGTCACCTTTACTTTTAGTATTTTATAGTTATATATACATACATGCATATACATACATACATATATATGCAATAACATTTAGTTTAAACTTTGGTAACCATCATGGCCTTTCCTTTCCTCTGGTATGTGACCGATATACTTACTGGAAGACAGATTTTATTCCTCACACTGTCTAAGAAAGCAGTTGGATCAATGCTTTCTTAGTAGTGAAGGTTTTGTCACAACGGTGATCACTTGTTCCATCAAGAAATGCTGTCAACCACTTTGCCATTCAACCTCACCACACAGTGCATCATTTTAGTTCTAAATATGCCTCTTATAGTCAAAATGGAAACAAGCTATATGTTTTTATTTGTCTTTTATGTATATGTGTATGGGCCTGCATGTATGTAGGTATGTATGATTCATACACGCAGAATCTGAAAGAGAATATTGGGTTCCGTACCATTGGAGTTACAGAAAATTGTGAACCATCTTATATAGGTGCTGGGAACTGAAGTTACCAAGTTCTGCCAGAACAGCAAGCGCACTTAAATGCTGAGCTGTCTATCCAACTCTGTAAATTAAAACATTCAACACCTTCTATTACCCATTAAATATTGTGATCACTGCCCACACTGTAACTGAAGTGTGCAGTAGCATGTTCCATCTTATACTATTTATATTAAATCACAAGGAATAAGTTCAAATTTAATTTCTTGTAAAGACTACGTGCAGGCATTGCCCATGATCAGTTTGATTTCTAAACAGAAGTTTGATAAGTAATGAAATTGTGTAAGTTTCTGAGGGATGCCACCCTGAGATAAAGTTGGTTAAAGGGTAGATCATGTGTACCCAGTTCAAGAGTAAAGTGACAGATACTGAAGCCAATCAGAAAGTTTACCCTTTAAAAATAATGCTTCCTTTATGGTTTTCCATATCCAGATATGCTCAACATGTCATCAATAAGCCAGGCTCTGTATGGTGAAGAGAAAAAAGTGAAATGCAACTTTTAAAGATACTTTATAATTTATTTGTTCAGACAGTTGCAACAAGGACATCTTGACCAGTATGCCCACTCCTTGAGAAGAATTCCACATATCACTTTTCTTAAAGAAGTTCAGTTCTAGAACAAAGTCTGTTTGGTATGAAACCCCAACACGTAGAAGTGGCAGGCCTGAGAGAGGATGGCAAGCAAGCTATAAAGTCTAAGACAAGAAAAGACAGAAAGCTGCTCTTTCTGACTCTCCGTTTTGGAAGGCTTCCACCAGGTGAGGCAGCAACACTACCCAACTTCTTGTGGATGAACAATTCCAAGAAAGGCAGCCACTGATGCAAAGGGGTTGACTGAAACTCTCAACTCCACTTACAAATTCACTTTGTATTTAGCATGTCCTTCCTTACATTTTATAGAATCCCAAAGCACTGGCAAATGCAGGATATTAATATGGATAGTTCAGCACAATTTTCACAGGTCTTTTATACTGGCGGCATCAATAAGCAAGCTGAATTTTCCATTAAGATCCACTATTGGGTAATCCCTGTTGGGGACCTGGACTATACATGAAGCACAATAAGTTAATATTTCTCCCTGTGTTTATCTCTGACAGTCTTGACCTAGCCTTAAACCAATATTTAAGTTACTCTGAGATGCAGAAAAACTGGACTCAGGTTCTAGTTATGCTGGTTTTAGGAGTTAATACTCAGAGAAAAAAACATTAATTCTCAGTTTTGTCACCCAAGGAAATCAAAAGAATGAGGAACTTTCTAATACTATCTTGGTGTTTAAGATTCCATGGTAGATATGTAACTAAAAAAGAATAAAGGTCCCCTGTTTCAAAAAGACATTATCTTGATGAGAAATGAATACTACAGTTATTTGTAGTTGTAACAATAATGTTAGCCAGACATGAAGATGTGTGCCTCTAATCCCAGCGCTCAGGGTGCAGAGGTAGGCAGCTGTGAATTCAAGGCCAGACTGGTCTACAAAGTGTGTTTCAGAATAGCCAGGACCGTTACACAGAGAAACCCTGTCCTGAGAAACAAAACAAAGCAAAACAATCAAAACCAAAACCAAAAACAAAGGAACAATGCTTATAAACTATTAAGGAATATGCTGGTTTAGTAAATTAGTGGTTGCAGATTCTTCTTCTCCAACAACCATGACTTCACTAACACTGAGTAGTTAGCTAGGTTTCCAGTACCAGGCATGGTTTCCCTCTTGTTGAGCAGGTCTTATCTTGGCAACAGATGGAGACCACTATAAAAAACCACAACCAATGAAAACGCAGAGTTACAGAGTTCAGTCACACCTACAAAACTATACTACACCCAAGACTCAGAAAAGATTGTCAAAGAGAGGAGGGGCAAGAAAGTTTATAGAGCTAGGGGATCAGGGAGCTTGCTATGAGATTGTGTCTCCTAGTAATATCAGTAATATTACACCCATAAAATCTCACTGGCATGAGTTGCACAAAGGACAATATGAATGGGAATACTAATTTCTATGGGGAAAAGTCCATGAGACCTCAGCCCTGCACAAAGAACTGTAGGCAACTGAGTCAAACTGGGAAGAGCAGATAAATTGGTTGTCCAGTCCCAAATGCTGAGATCTGAAAACATACAAAAAATGACATTATATAAACTTAACAAAGTATATTGAGAAACATCCATATGTGTGCATATATGCATGCAATAAGAATTAATGGAAAAATAGGTCATGCTTTTGAAGGAGATTGGAGAGAGGTGTATGGGACAGTTTGGAGGGAGGAAAGGATAGGGAAAAATGTGACTAAATCAAAATCTCAAAAATAAAATAAACTAACCCACCTTTAAAAATGATAAAGGTTGTTCACATCTATCTGATGGAGTGGAATTTAATTCCTGGGACTGAGGGAACAGTGGGTGTGGAGTTGGGTATGTCATTTTCTGTTTCACTGTATGTGAGAACGTAGGAGGCACAACTGAGGTCCCGATGCGGTGTCTCATGAAAACTTAGCTGTGCCTTGGTGTAGGCACCTCCGTGTCCTTTGCCAACTCTAACGTTAATCCAAACAACTAAAAAATCAGAGAAGACAAAGGAAAAACAGTTCTCCTTTTGTTAAGCTTTTTTAGTGGTAGGGAGAGAGCTCATAGGGGTCTTGGATCAGAGGAAAGGATTGAGATGATAGGAAAGAAGCCTGGAACAAATTTACAACTGGGAGAATATTAGAATATTAGACATTGGAACACTGAGGCCAGTTTCTTTGATTTAGATAACAAAAAGTCTGCAATAAAGCTTTCAGAGTTTTAGAGACTATTTTTGCCAAGGTCTGATGAGAAGTGTGCAGAAAGAACATCCAGTAGATTAAACTATTGTCCATGTTCCTTCGGGAATGACAAACAGAGGCATATGTCTGCCACTCTTTTCTTCCAATGCAGTAGTGTAAGTCACTGAGATGTCACTCACAGAAGGAGATCTCAATGTAAGCCACATCGGTGGCCTCTAATAAACATGTGGAAGTGTTTAATCAGAACACATTAGGCAGATTTGTTTGTTTGTATAAGTTATGCTGAGTGAAAATCACAGTGCAACACTCACATTTTAAAAAAATTATCAAGTATTATTCGGATGACTCCCTGAGTGCTCTGGTTTATTTGGTAATATTATTTCCACTTACTTTTAAGCTCTTTCTTCTGCCAAAAATGCCACTTGTATCTCAGGCTTTTCCTACTATGTGCAGGAGAACCTTTGAGGGTTATGTTTACCTTTCTTTATCTCTAGCCCAACCCCAGTAAAACATATCCCAGAAAAAATAAGGCCTTGACTATATAGAGCACTGTGTTCATTACAGCCACAGGTACAGTTCACAATGATTCCTTTTACCTAACATTTCACACTTACCTTTCTTTTCAAATGATATTCCTTCAAAGATGTTCCATGTTTCTGGTTGTCGAGACAATACAGGGGCTCCAGCTCAGGTCCTCATTCAGGCATGTTCTCTGTCACCGAGTTAGTCTCAGTCCTTATTTTCAATATCTATTTTTCCTGGAAATATCTCTTTCTCCCCCTTACATTGTCTTTTCAATTCAATTTCACTCACTTGTGTTTGCCAAGTAATATTCTAAGTCATCTGTCTTAGAATTCAGTTTCCTTTCAGTGTTTGTGAGAAGCAGATTCTCTGCTTTGGTTTTTGTTTATGTTTTGTTTTTTGGTTTTTTATTTAAGATAGAGTAATCTCATTAGGGTGCACTTGGGAGAAAAAAAATGACTTATGAACATTCTTAACATTTTCTTAACTATGGAAAAAACTTCTTACCAGTACAACCCATCCTGATATGTTTGAAAGTCAGAAAAGACACAGACCATTTACTTCAAGAAAATGTATTTAGGGCTCAAAATCCATGAGTGAACTTTGCTTTTTTAACTTAATTTTTAAATTTGTTTTTAGAATTTCATATATGGATATTGTATTTACAACTCCCACCTCCCACCTTTGAACTTTCTAGGATAAAAGTGTAACTACTTCTGAAAAAGAACAGGCCTGATGTGGATGGTTGAAGGTTATGATGATAATAGATTGACTCAACAGCTCACCCCTCAGAAATCAAGGCAGAAATAAGCAAGATCACAAGTTAAATTGAATCTTTTAGTATAACTGCACAAAATTACTTTTTTGAATTTGAAATGATATTGAATGAAGTAAAAATGTTAGATTAAAAGGTTTTAAGAATGGCAGCATGTTATTTTCTTAAAAAAACTTCAAGATAAATGTATCAACACTCTTACTAGTCTTTTCCCACACGTTAAATTCTGGGGGAGGGTTATTTCTTATTTCACTGTATATTTCAAAATAAATATGCACTGTGGACAAAAACACATATGAATATTCAATCCAGAAAGATATGAGCCTTTTAAGCACAAGAAAGATACAAGAATTATTGGAAAATTCCATTGTTTTCTGAGGTTTCTTTAGCTATTGCCTGTTTATAGCTTGTTTGAATGGAGATTATTTATAAATTTATTGTGCTACTCGATGAATGTTATAAGACTTCAAACAAATTTTCTATTTACTAAACTACATAAGAAAGTCAGAGACTATTAGGTAAAATAAGGTAAAATTGAATACTAACTTGCTCTAGAGAAAAATCAAAGGTCTGGCCACCATGAGAACCTATACTTTCTTAGGTCAGCAATGAGTTATGGAGGAGGAGTTCTGAGTGGAGAAATCATATGGTAGGTGTAACATGAAGGCTGGCTTGTTGGGTTTCTGTCCCGCCTGGTACCGCACAGCCAGCATGTTCCAAAGAAAATCACAGGGAGATCTCTATAAGTTATAAAACTGATTGGCCCATTAGCTCAGTCTTCTTATTA
>LOJH01011327.1:0-26590 GCA_001685095.1 Ellobius talpinus
TTTATTAACCAATGAAAGTAACACATAGACAGATGACCCTCTTCCATCAATGTGTTATGACTTTCTTTTGTTCTGTAACTATAGAAATTTCGTGAAAATGCTACCATGCTTGAAAAATGGTATTTTAGGTGGCCTGAGTGTATGTTCCAAGGCTGTTATGACTCATATTCAGCTCTAGAATAAGCTACTTAATTCTGTTTGAGGTACAAGGCCTGTGTTTTTGCATCAACACTAATTGGTTCCAGGCTAGAAAGTGAGACTGTCACAAAAACAAGAACAAAGAAAGAAGGAAACTAAGGAGAGAGAGAGAGAGAGAGAGAGAGAGAGAGAGAGAGAGAATGAGACAGAGAGAAACAAAAACAAGAACAAAGAAAGAAGGAAACTAAGGAGAGAGAGAGAATGAGACAGAGAGAAACAAAAACAACATCAAGGCAAAAGAGAGAGCGAGAGAGAGAAAGTACACAAAGGGTCTTCATTGAGGTAACTCATGCTGATCATATAGAGAAGGCTCATCATGACCAATAAGGGTGAGAACATTCCTGAGCATGCTCAGTATATTATTCCTCTTCAAAAACAATGGGTAGGGCACTGGGCAGAGTGTTAGCATTAGTATAAAGCTATAATGACCACATGTTACCCTAGATCACCCACAAGCAGGCATCGGTGGTTTGGGATACTTTCTCATGCTGTGCTCTGGAGGATCTTATATGAAACATAATAAACACTGAAAGGCATGCTTCCCCAACTCCCATATATAAACACAGGAACCTCCCCACAAAAGCTCCTGCCTGGCAGTTTACAAAGCCACGGGGTGAGTTGCTATCAGGCTTAAACTCATATCTCTCTATCATCTAAAACCTGTGTTTTTCCCATTTTTCTGTCTTTTGTCTATGTCTTTTAAGAGACAAACATCAAAATCTCCATGTGGACTGTTGGATGGTGGGAGATTAATTTACCCGAATAATCCTGATACAGAGTGGTGCTTCCATAAAGAAGTCCCTCTTACTACATTTCACGTTGGTAGCGGCATGATCTTGCTACTTAGTCTGCTTGCTAGGCTGATGGATTCTAGAAAGCTTTTTTTTTTCTTTTGAATATTTGAGTCCACTCAGCTTTTTTTCTAAAGTGCAGACGCAAGCAGAAGACTCCAAGTAGAGGCTCCTGTGTGTATGTGGGGACAGGGGGCAAGCAGAATAATGCATTGTTCTTCAGTTGTTTGTTTCTATGTGGCTCTATAGGACAGAGAGTCGAGTGGTGTGGATGTTCTCCCAGAGAGAATGTATACGGCTGCCAGGCGTCTTTTGAACAGTGTTCCGAAGTGTGGTGAACAACTTTTACGTTCCTTCTCTAAGCAGGTATAGTCCATTGTTTCGGGAGAAGTGGGACCAAGACAACAGCCAAGCTATATCCAAATCAGCCTGTAAAGCTTTCAGTGGGCTCTGCTATTGCAGGCAGGTGGTCCAGAGTGCCATCCAAGCCTGGGGCATGGCAGATAATCTGGAGAGAGTATCATCAGAATTGGTAGGAGCTGACAGTGTTTCATTGCTTTAAGTGATAGACTCCTTTCAAAAAAAAATTGTAGAAGAGACTCTTCACAGAAATGCTTGTTTTTCTTTGTTTTTTTTGTTTTGTTTTACATTACTCTGTAGTTTGTAAATAATGAGTGGCATCTAAACTGCATGGTATGAGAACAGGAGCAGGTATTCTGATAAGCTGGAGAGGTGGGGAAATGTTCCACAAAAATGAGAAGTAGCTCCTACCTCAAAGGGATGTGAAGATGAAGTCAAAATGGCCTTTAGCACTTCCTAACATGCAGTCACACGCAATCAATGTCATCTCCCAGTAGTATTCACGACAGCAAGAGTTACCTCTGCAATAAAATCAATAGCAGTGAATACATAAGTAGGGTCCACCACATGCACCTTCTCAAGATTTTCTTTTAAAGAAAAGATCTACAACAGGGCTGGTCCGTAAAACCATCCGTGACATTGGAAATCTTTTCTTCCCTATGTCGTCCTGCTCGGTAAGCCATGGGCTGCATCTGACTCCTGAGCGTTTGGAAGGCAGCTGGTGTAAAGGAGAAAACAGAGTCCTCCCTTTATCTAATTTGCAGCGCTACATAGGACAGGTCACTTCCGTGTCTGACAGTGGAGGCCTAGCATCATGAACTCATAAGATGTTTCACTTCTAAGAGACTAACTAGCATCAGTCTTCCCTGGGTCTTTGGTGTATATATTATGGCTTCCAGTTTTGTGGGGTTTTTTTTGTTTGTTTGTTTGTTTGTTTTTAATGGGATTCCTGAGTGTACAAATAAAAAAGGAAGAAAAAAAGAAGAGAGAGAGAGATCAGCTAAAGCCTTCATTTTACCTGGCCTTAACCACTACATAGATGTGACTGAGACACTCGGTGGGAAATAGAATTGACCAGGGTCACATAGTCATTGAATGACTGACCAGGTACTAGAACCTGGAATTTCTGGTTCCTGAGAGAAAATTCACATTATTCACAACTGAAATCCACACGAATTATTTTGCACTTCAGAAAGCACCTGTTGCCCAAGCATCATTCCCTGTTCCTTCTTCAGGCAGGTTTCTGTCCCTTTGGTACCTGGTATGACACACACAGCATTTCCAGTGGGTCTAGAGTCATCAATAACTCAGTAGCAAGTATTTGCTCCCTTATTTTGACAATAGCTAAATGTGACTTGATGGTGTATTCTAGCAGCTGGTCTGCTACAACATGGTCAGCATCATGACCCCTACAACTAGTCCTTCCTATTGTTACCTTTCCTGAATGCTAAACTTATACCAACAAAATTCTGACCGTCTTAGGTATTTAGGAAACAGGAGGTAAGATACTTCATCCTTTGCATGTTGAAAAGAGGCTGTCGGGAGTCTGGGGTGTTGGAGACAAAGGAAATTTCAGAAGAGTCAGCCTCTTCACATAGCCATCACGCTGGCAGAATGTCTAGTTTAATTCTCTCCAAACTCTGGAGTCTAGTAGAAGGGTTTCAGCTTCCAGGAGTAGGATTGGTTGGTAAACTGGTGAATTCCAGTTGATGCCAGTACCTAGTTATGGAGGAGCAGATCTCCAAAGCAACCAGCAGGCAGCAGAATGAGCCTCCACCTTCTGACCTTCAAAGGCAGCTTGTCTCTTCTGTGCTGTAAATCCTGTCCACACTGCTAAAGCAACTCCCAGGGAATCTAAAGGAGAAACATACTATTCTTTCTCCCACCCACCTTCTCTTCTTTTCTCTAGTTTTCCTCTTTGGGGAGACAACCATTTAAAGTCTAGGACATTCAAATCAACTTTATATATGGGAAATAAGAAAATCTAATCAGGAAAAGGTATGAAACCAAGTAATCTGTGCTTATTCAGACTAACAACCAGTACAACAAAAGCCTCCCTGCTCAAAGGTCAAAAACACCTTAGCAAACCTGGAGAGAGAAAGGATCTCTAGGGTCACTGAATGAGTAGATTCAAGCGTCTGATTCCCATCTACACAAAATGTCCTCATGTACAAATAAGTGGGAAACCATGACCATTAAAGGGAAGAAGTAAGACAATAGAAACTGTCCCTGAAAATGACCTGGTTGAGGCTCTACTTAGCAAACACTTCAAAGCTGTAGACTTAAAGACATCCAGAGATCTCAAGGGAATATGGAGAAAGTTAAGGAAATAAATTCTAAACAAAGTGGAAGTGTCAGGAAAGAGACAGAAAGCCAGAAAGAAGCGAAGATTCTGGAGCAGAAAGGTCCAGTAACTGAAATGAAAAGCTCAGTAGATTGATTCACGGGAACATTGGGGCTGGCTAGAAATAATCAGTCGTTCCGAAGTAGAAAAACTAAGGTGATTTGCTCTGAAAAATAAAGAAAAATTACCAAAGAAATTTGAACAGAGTATAAGGGATCAGTGGAAAATTACCTACTAGACCAGCATATTCTTTATGGAAATCCCAGAAAGAGAAGAAAAGGAAAATGAGAAGGGAGATTAAAAAAAAGTTCCAAAACTACCCAAATTTGGTATAAGGTGTGAGAACAAATATTTAAGAGGCGGGGGCTGGAGAGATGGCTCAGAGGTTAAGAGCATTGCCTGCTCTTCCAANTACACACAGACAGAATATTGTATACATAAATAAATAAATATTAAAAAAATACCAAAAAATATTTAAGAGGCTCATTGAATTCTAGAGAGATGAGTTTTAAAACTTAAAAAAAAACACCCTGCCAAAACACATTTATAGTCCAATTGGTGCAAGACAGACATAAAGAGAATCTTGAAAGCCGCAAGAGAGAAGTGACTCATTACGCAAGGAATTCTTAATAAGATTATTATAAGAAATCCCAGAGGTCAGTAGGCAGGATATAAAGTATGTTGCAAATACGCAGAAGAAAGGCACTCTCAGACAAACATATGTGAGGACATTCACTACTGCTTGCCCTGCGCTGCAAACCCTGGGACCCCCTTTATGGGCAGACTTTCAATGACAAAAAGGACCTGTGAGTAGAGCTCTTCCAGACTGACATGAAATAACCCTAGGCAGTAATATGAGCCCTGTGAAGAAACGAAGCTCTTAATAAAGTAAATGAATGGGTATATTATTAGTCCTAGCTCTCTAGAGGAACGGAGCTGATATAATGAATATATATAAATATGTATTCATGAGTATTCCCATATATATACACACATACATAGGATTTATTAGAATGGCTTACAGGCTGTGGTCCAGCTAGTCCAGCAATGACCCTCTATCAGTGGAAAGTCAAGAATTCCATAGTTGTTCATTCAGAGAGGTTGGATATCTCAGCTGCTCTTCAGCATACAGTACATATGGGAATCCCAAAGAGGTAGGCTCTAATGTCAGTGAAGGAGTGAGCTTGTCAGCGAGAGGAAGCAGGCAAAGAGAGCAAGCTTCCCTCTTCCATGCCCTTTATATAGGCTGCAACCAGAAGGTGTAGCCCAGATTAAAGGTGGATCTTCCTACCTCAAAAGATCCAGATTAGGGGTAGGTTTTCCCACTTCAAATGATTTAATGGTTTATAAAAAAAAATCCCTCACAGATGGGCCCAGGAGCTTGGGTTTTAGTTAGTTCCAGATGGAGTCAAATTGTCGACCAAGAATAACCATCACAATGAGCAATTATAAAAGTATCATTTTAGCTTTGACTTGTAACTTTATTTTTATATGCTCCCAGATTTAAAAGAATAATGCCTTAAAAATAACTTGTGTACTAGTCAACTTTCCATTGATAACGTGACATATCAGAGACACTTGGCTTATTAAAAGAAAAGACTTATTTTGGATCCTGGTCCAAAATCATGATTGTAATCCAGGACCCAGTACTTCTTTGTTTGGAACTCCTAGAAGAGAGGGGGTCCCAGAATCCCTTGAGGGCTGTATTAGCCTCTCTAAGGAAAGAGAGCTTATAGGATAACTACATACATTAAAAGGATTAATCAGAATGCTTACAGGATGCAGTCTGGGTCGACCAACAATGGTGGTCTCACACTGGAGATTTCATCCACAAGGCTGCGTGTCTCAGCAGTCCTAATCTGGTGCTGAAGGCCTGGAGTTTCCTGGAGAGCTATTGGTCTTTGGTTCACATTAGAAATCTAAAGAAGCCAGCTCTATTAACAGTTAAAGAATACTCCAGAAACTGGACACATGGACTTGCCAGCAAGTGTGAAGGCAAGCAGCCAAAGGGCAAAGTTTCCTCCTTCCACGTCCTTTCACCTGGACTGCAACTAAACATGGAGACACCCATATTTAGAGTGGGTATCTCAGCTAACTCTCTCTGGATGCACCTTCATAGACACACCCAAAGGTGTGCCTCATTACTGCCATGGGTGTTTCTTAATCTAATTGTGCTGATAATCAAAGTCAGCCATCAAAGAAGAAAGCCAAGAGTACAGACTGAAGCCCGGGTACAGCAATATGGAAGAGTGGGGATTTATAGCCAATGTATAGAGGTGGGAGTCAGTGGAAAGAAAATCATTGGGAAGAGACATCAAACATGGAGGGAGTTCTGTCAAATCCTTTTAGCAGGATTTTCCTTCAAAGCCGGCCAAGGACTGACACAGCAAAGGAAAGGTAGGGTTGAGGAACATGATGGAATTCTCACTAACCTGATGTGGGAGGATTCTCACTGTGATGGCCAAGCAGGCCAAATACAGGCCAAGGTCCAAAGAGCAGATCTGTTTGCGAATATGGCCCAGAGGAGCTTCCTGGAAGTTGGAAGAATCTGTACTGTCACCAGTCACTGTAATGTCACTTGATTGCAATCTGAGTGGTTCCTGCAGTGCCAGCTTCTGTATAGTGGCTTGACTCCCCTCTGAGTGACTTAGTTGTATCTGGTGAGCTGGCAGGGAGTAGCCTGGGCCTAGATCCACTTGTACTTTCATGTCTGGCATCTGTATCTTGGCCTTGGCATTACCAGCACTGGTCAGTTTCCTCTCAAATTGACTGGCATGTGAGTCTGAAGACAGTAAGCTTTGCCATATGGCATGTAATTTGGCAAATAACCTGGTACCTACAATCCACCAGGCAGTTCTTTCTCATAGCCAAAGGCCTTCAAATCCTCTCTCTAGCCAAAAAATGGTTACATAGATGGAAGAACTTTGTAAACATGAATTCCGTGAGCCTGCCAATGTAGGTCGGGAAGATTAACAATAATAAGACTTTATATTCCTGTACATTCTAGTACAGCATCAATACACCCTAGTGTAGAGTGTTTCACAAAGCCATTAAGTTCAATCTCTACATTTGTTTCTCATTTGGGTTATTTCTGGAGTGATGTCCTCCATGCAAAGCCATCTCATGTAATGAAGCAACTTCAGATAGAGCAAGTTCTGGGTTTGGGCCAAATTCTGACCTAAAATGATTTGCACAATAGCCCCATTTCTCCAGGTTTTGGCCATGGAGACACCTAAGAATTCTGTCTGCAGGGAGACAGATTATATCATGGAGTGTTAATGCAGAGGGATTGTTGGGGGTGAGAAGGAACCCAGCAGAAGTTGATATTGGCATGAAGGCTGAGCTGTTGAAAACTCAAGTTCAAAGTTTTCTGGGAATTTTTTTCACCAATGGCTTAAGTTCCAAATAAATTTCATAGGCTAACATATCGTGACTTTCCCAATTCCATAAATATTCTGAAGAGACATGAGAAAGTTCTTCAAATCTAACTAAGCACATGTCTGCCTATAAGGTCTTCTTGTTCTGTAGCCACTGGACCTGTGACTTCCCTGAGGAGTATTTTACTGTATGGAGGAGGTAGAACAGTGGCTAGAGTCTTGGGCAGAATGCAGCCATTATTCACAGAGCACAGACAGGCTGTGACCCAACACCCTGATGTGTACATGGGTTACTTGATGAGACTACAAGCACAGAATTCTGTAGTCTGCCCAGAGAACATGATACGGATTTCATTATTTCTGAAATATTTAAGGTGTTCTCCCTCCTTTCATTCTTGGTCCTTACAAAGCCCTTCAAATTTAACACCATCTCCTAGCCAACATTCACAATAAAATTAATGTATTCCATGACTTCATTTCTTTTCAGCGGTTTATGATATTTAAGAGCAGGCCAACCATGATTTATTTATAGAGTTTGATCCTGTTTCTGTTCCTCTATTTCCTCTCCTGGAAAGCAGAAAGAAAAAACTGTAAATATATCAAAGAAATTAGACATTGAACCTTACTTTCCCCCAACTGCTACACATAAAATTAAAGCATTTCTCTCAAGACAAAATTAAGAGCAAAGAACATTGTATCATCTGAAAATCAGATTACAAAAACATCAGGTCTAGATAATAATATTTGTACAGGTCAGGAAATACAGAAGCAGATTTATTCTGGTTTTGAGCCCCACTAACTTTCTGTGGCTACGACACTCTGTAATAAGCCCTTTCCCCCTTCCTGGATTCTGTACCATGCCATCTTCAAATAAGATGTGAAAACTTTTACATTTTTCATCCTGATTATCTGCTGCTGTGCACAGGAGGAGGAGGGAAGAAAAAAATAACACCGGAACTCTCATTAATTGAAACAGAAACTAAGTGCACAGTCTACCCTGATCCCAGATGAAGTCCTGTTAATTGCAGAGGAGAGACATTTTGAGCTCCACTGTATACTGTGCATTCCTTTGCCATCCATATCTTTCTATCCATACATGCATACATCCGCAAGAAGGAACATTTCCTTTTGGTCATTCACTTCCGTTTTCCCTTTGCCCCAAAGTGTCAAAAATACATGATATCTTTAAAAATAATCAATAAAATCTAAAGATCTTTGGTTTCTAGTTATTCTGAAAGTATGGTTCTTTCCCATTATGAAGAAATGCTTCAAGAGACAAAAGCAAATTGTGGGCTGCTATTCATGATCAAAATGAGAAATAGTTTTTACTGACAGAACCCACCGAACTAGACTGAACAGAAGCATGCAGGAAGGTGGGTTTGGACTGCTGGTCGGGCCTTGCTAGTGGCTACTGGAGAGGTGGTCAAGGCACACACCTAGAGCTTTTCCTGAATTTGAGGGAAGGGAAGAACTATTGAGGTCCTCCTGATGTTCCCTCTCAGGTCCAGAAATTTCCTGCATCACAGGGCCTTGGCAGTGTCTTTGCTACTCTCTTATTGCTGTGATGAGACATGATGAGCAAGGCAACTTATTAAGAAACATTTAATTGGGACTTGCTTACAGTCAATGACCATGATGGCAGGAAATATGGCAGTGGGCCAGTAGGCGTGGTGCTAAGGCAGTATCCAAGAGCATCTATCTGATCCACAAGCCTGAGGCAGCAAGAAAGAGAATTTTGAAATCTCAAAGTCCACCTCCAGTGACACCCTTCCTCCAGCAAGGCCACACCTTCTAATCCTTCCCAAACAGTTCCACCAGCTGGGGACCAATGATTCACTTATAAAGATTCTCATTCAAAGCACCACACAGTTTTATTGGAGGATCCAAAGCTAATTCCTGGCCTCATTAGGTAGTACATCTGTTATTTTTATCACTGCTATTACCAAATATTTGACAAATCATTTAAAGAGGAAGGTTTTTATCTTGGTTTATGGATGTCTGGTCACATGAGCATGACAGCAGTAGCATATGGTGGCTAGCTACTCAGCTCATAGCAGGATAGGAAGTAGAAAGTAGAGAGAGTGACTACAGAGAGAAGCCAGGGTGGGATATATCCCCCACCCAAGGACACACCTTCTGTGACCCACTTCCTCCAAGGAGGCCTCCTCCTGCCTTCTGAATTTCCCTTTGAATTACCACAGTGTTATAAACTAATGGAGCATTGTCCACTCATTAGATCAAAGACAATAACAAAACCCCTTGGAGATTCTGTCACACACAGACACACAGAGGTGTGTTTCTTTAACCTTACAGACACATCTCAACACAATCAACTTGACAGCTCACCCTAACCATCACAGACCACACAAACTTCAGATTCTAGAGAGTTTACAGACATTCCGGGAGGAAGCACACACTTTAGCAGCTACACCAGAGCTCCAGTGCCAGGGAGTGCGGACCGACACCCAGAATGCCATTTTCCTCAAACTAAGCTCAGTTACCACCATTTTATCCCATGAGGCATAGGCGTCTTTCCTCCAGGATTCACACAATGGCCTCAAGCAGTCTGAAGGACTTCAGTGAGGGTGCACAGGCCCCTGCGTTTCATCACAACAGTTAAAGTCTCCATCCAATACAACTGGATCCCCTAATAAAACTGTGTAATGCTTTGAATAAGAATCTCGTCTGTGTGAATCATTGGTCCCCAGCTGGTGTAAAAACAGCCACGTCTCCAGAGGAATCGGATGTTTTGAAAGCACCCGGTCAGAAGGCACGGCTTTGGGACCACTCTTCCTTTCCCTGAGCAGTAAAAGCTAAGAAAGGAAAGGTCACCAGGTAGAGCATGGTGTGATGGAACCGAATCCCTCCTGGGAAGGCAACGCCTGACACCTCTTTCAGCTGCTCCTCTATCTCACCATCATGCCCCCACCCCAAACCATGGTGTGGGCTGTGTAGCCAGCAGCCAGAGCTTTGTTTCCCACTGTCTTCTGAGAGCTCGTAGAAACTGATATGATAGTTACTGTGCTTTCATCTTGAGGTCCGTCAGCTCAGCTCCTGGACCTGCCAGGACTTGGAGGAGCCTGGCTGTGTCTTTGGTCACTGTCGAAGTCTCTGATATACACAGAAAATCAAGGCAGTTCACAGCCAGATGCCCAGCCTAGGCGCAGAGACAATGATTGCAACATCTTCGCTCAAGTGTATTCCTGCCACTATTCTGGGCTGTAAAGCTCTAGCCAAAAGAAACCTCTCTCAGTAGGAAGAGGCCACACTCTCTATAACTAAACTTAAAAGTGACATTCTGTGCACAGGGGATAAAAATACGCAGAGGTTTCTGACACCGCAACCACACTAGACATTCCAGATCATTCTTTTCCAAACCTTACCTTTGCCTGGAGCCATTTGTGTGTGGTCCTGTCTCTCTTCTCAAGGTTTGAGGAGTCTCTAGGCACTAGGGACAGAAGACTTCACATGTCAGTCTCCAGTAGCTCAATTCAGGCATGGCAGACCAGCCTTCTAAGCGGGGCACAACTGGTACAAAAGGGTCTTGGTGCTCCCACAGAGCGGGGGGAGGAAAAACTAGACCAGGAAAAAGAAAGTCATTCTCATGTCTGCCCTGATTTTGTTAAGTTTAGGTCCCATAGGCATCTGGTGCAGCTGCGATGGAGCTGTTCTGTCACCGGGCAGGTATGCTGTGAGATTTACAGAGCATGTTTGTTCGAGAACACTCTCTTCCCCGGTGACAGATGTCTTGCTGTGCTGATTCCATCCTGTCTGTGTGTATTAGGACAGCAATTGAATTTCTGTGTTACGGCAAGAAAAACCTAATCAGGAGCCAAATGCTCGGCCTCAGCATTTGCCTCTGTTTTCCAGAGCCAGAGCTGAGAGACCATGCCTTAGGAGGCAGCTTTCAAGAGCTGGGGGCCTGTTCTGAGCTCTCCCTTTGCTTTCAGTGACTCGAGCAGGGCAGGCAGGCATGGTCCTTCAACCTCTAGATTTAAGGTTTTGCATCTACAGGGAATAATGGAATACAGAGATCTCAGAATTGAGTACTGGGTTGCTTACTACAGCTTGTCAATTCTAAAATCATCTTTCCAAAATTTCTTTCATCTTTTTTTTTTACATTTGCCACATATGAAGGATGTGTCTCAACTAATATATCATAATTTGTCATCAGCATTTTGCCTCTCCTTTTCATTCTAATTGTTTATTTTTTTGGAACTATAATATATTATTTCCCTCCTTCCTTTTCCTCCCTCCAAATCCTTGGATGTACCCCCCTTTCAAATTCATGGCCTCTTTCCTTTGATATTACATATTATGTATGTGTGCATGTATATGTGTAGGTATATAGACATATATCTTAAACATATAAATACAACTTAATCAGTCTTAATAATGCTACTTGTATGTATATTTTCAGGGCTGACCATTTGGTATTGGATAACCGATTCTGTGCTCTTCCATGGGAAGGGCTATTTCTCCTGCTCCCAGCACTCTTTAGTGGCCTGTTCTTTGTATAAGGTTGACACCTCCTGAGCTTTCTTCCTTTCATGTTAGCACATCTGTTGGTATTGTCCTTGTTCGTGAGTCTTCATGGATGTAGCTTCTCTGACATTTCTAGAAGACACAATCTCACAGAAAACCTCTGGCTCTTGCAAACTTTTCATCCCCTCTTCTGGAATGATCCCTGAGCTTTGAGTGTAGGGAGCCGTGTTGTAGCTGAATGGTCAGTTGGGAGTGGGCTCCACAACTCCAAATTGTGCTCAGTTGTGGTTTTCTGTAGTGGTCTCTCTTTACAAATAGACATTCCCTTGATGTTGCCTCTTCTCAAAAGCACATGGGACGGAGGAGCATCTGAGATATGTTCTTCCTAGACTTGGTTCCTAGACTAAGCGTACAATCTAGGAAACATCTCAGGCCAGCCAGGCCAGTTCTTGGGCCTCCTTCTCAGATGTTCTGAGTTCTGCTTTGTGGGATCATCTGTTCCACGCCTTCCTCAATGGTGGGATAAATGAGGAGCTGGCTTGACCTTCAAGCACCCTTGCTTGTGACCCCAATCTTTCTCCAGCCTAGTCTAGACACTTCCTGAAGTGAAGGGAACATCCTGAAGGTTTCTGAGGAGTCTGATCTTTTACAGCCCATTTGCTGGGTGGTGGCTGCCCCTCCCAGAGTCACAGGACACCTTGTACAGTCACAACACAATGATTTTATGTCACAGGGATTTTTCTATCCCTATAGAGTTCCTTGAGGCCACTGGTTGTGACGGTGTCTCTGGGGGTTGAACAAGAATATGGAATGAGTGTCCTGTCTCTGAGCAGGACAGAAATGAAAACATATGAATCCCTGAGTCATGCCTGGTGGAGCAATGTTGTTTGCTCCTGGTGGCCTGCCAGAGGCAGAGAGAGAAACTACCCAAGCATCCGTAAGACCCTGCTTGCTCTGCTGTTGGAGGAATCCCTGCTTTTTTGCATTAAGCATTAGATGCATTTAATTTTGCTTTTAACAATATAAGAACATCTGTGGCAACACTTTCCCTTTGAGCCATATTCATTCACTCGATTTAGAGACTTCTTTGTTTGCCTCCATAACTTCTCCATTTAGCATTGAGGTGCATATTTGCTTTGCCATAGCAAGAAGGTAACTTCAGAAAGGAACACAAATCTAAGTTTAAAAGTTTCTGAACACTCTGCCTTTCACAGACTCACAGATGAACCTGGATGTTCTCAGAAAGTCCATTCTGACTCACTCTCCCTGACATTCTGTAGAGAGCATCTCAGGATGCCGAGTGACCTTTGAGAGACTTGTCATTTAATTAACGTCTTTGTAGAAAGTTCCTCAGTTAATACCCAGTGTAGTACTCCACTATCTCTTCCCTTAGTCTGCCCAGAGGCTCCACGAAAGCAGCAAAAACTCCTTCTAAGAAGAATTATGTTCTCTGGGCTCTTTTATTTGAAATGTTAAATCCTTGACAGTGTAATCTAGATGATTCCCTCCTGGATCCAGACAGGGAGAAACATGAAAACTGATAATTTGGGGACGAGGACTCCAGGACAGCTGGAAGGTGTCTCAGTGGTCACAGGCTTGAGCTTCAATAGAATTGCAGCTGAAATCACTATCTTCTGACTCTGCTGCATATCATCTGCTTTATGAGCTTTAGTTCTTGGGAGATCATTCCCCTCCTTTGCAAACAGTAAGGCCATCATACCTTTTGTGTGACTTTTCCTGAGAGGAGACACAAACAAATGCTGTCTCATCCCAAATAGAGCCCTGACAATAGACCAAAGAAACTAAGTCCAACTCTCTGAACCAATGGGTTTATTGGGTTTGCTTACAGAAGTATGGGCTTACATGCAGAAGTATTTACAAGAGCAATGATGACTCAAAAACAGCTGGATCACTTAAAAGCACACTCCAGTTTGCGGGAGAATTGTCTGTATTCTATCAATCATGTTTTAAATAAACGCTGATTAGCCAGGCAGGAAGTATAGGTGGGGAAACCAGACAGGAAGTAGAAATGATGCAATGAGAACAGGAGAATTCTGGGAAGGAGGAAGTTGATTCCTCCCACTCCTGCCCAGACCACCAAAGCAGCAGGATGTGATCTGCCACACTGAAAAAGGTCCTGAGCCACATGGCTAACATAGATCAGATTTTCTTTGGGACTTGCCAGCTGTGGGGAACTGGGTGGGTCAGAAACCCCAACAAGCAGGCCCCGCTCATGTTAAACCAGTTGCCCCCCTGCGTGATTTGTGGTCAGCTGGAACGGTCAGAGGGTCTCTTGCCTGAAGTTGTTACCACTTACAGAACCTTGAAGAGGAGCCTTAGAGGTGTTATATTTCAATGGCTTTCTATGATTTAGGATTGTTCCTGAGCCTTGTCAGTTTCTTGTGTTTCCTGAGTTGGGAAGAACCTCGCTCTACCCCACAGGAAGGAGTATTGCTATTTGGAGGCAATTTCTCTACAACAGTTCTGCACAGTGGTTATTCTGAAGATTAAGCAAAACAATGTAAGAATGTTATAATTATAATGCATATTTATCTATAATCTCTATAATTACATCATATTTAGGTACTTATAGTTATCTCTTTCTACTTCCATGCTGCTTTTAGGAGCCTTGTGCAATATTTTTGTTTGTTTGTATTTCAATGTTTTTAATCAATGATTGGTTTCATAAATTCATATTGTATGGGTCATAAACTTGACATTAAAAAAATTAATGAAACTAGCCATATAGGCAATGCTGGAGAACATGTTGAAGAGCGTGACATTTCCACCATTAAATACAAGTAGGCTTTCAAAGTATTCTTGTTTCTTCCATAAAAGGTCCAGAATATTGAAAACAACCAAGAACAACAGAGAAGGAGAGAGAGAGACAGAGACACAGAGAGACAGGGAGAGGGAGAGAAATATAGAAAGGGAGGCAGAGACAGTGAGAGGGAAAGGGGTCTGATAAAATATAGCCCAGGGGTACAGTGTGGACACTGTCTCTTGGATTCTGATAGTCAGGTTCCTCATCTGTATATTTGCCTTCAAAAAGAGTCAAAGATAAGCAGAAAGTCCTGTCCTCAAAGATCAGGACAACCTACATTCCTCCTTATAGTCCGTGGCAGTACAGACTTCAAGATAGTCATGAAATTACAATAATAAGAAATGTAGGCTATCTAGAAGATGCAGATTCTGAGCATCTATTTTAACAATTGCCTATTTTCCTTTTTTGATGTGGCTGTTTGTTCAGACAGGCCAATGAAATGAAGGCTTTGGAATGTTTCCAAGGTATACACTCCTGAGACTCCTTATTCCCTGAGAATCAGAAGAAAGGGTCCAGCTTCTGAATTTATGAATTTGGGGGTGATGTCTTGATCTCGCTGGGGCCTCCAAATGTTAATCCTAAAGATGAGAGGAGAAAGACCACCAACCCAAATCATCATGGTCAAATTAATTAAAGCAAGCTTTTTTTTATTTGTGTATGATATCTCACTCCTCCTAAGGCAGCGTGGTTCAAGAGGTAAGCCTTGGATGTGAGGAAGACAAGGCTTTTATAGAGCTCAGGATAGGAGGCTTCCAAATGGGGGATTTGCCAGGCAAAATTGGTGGGGTTACAGGAGCAGAGCATAAGCAGAACAAATTAGTCCCTCCTGAAACAATTACATGGCTACAAGGTGGACATAACAAGATAGTCAGTGGTGGCCATATAACCTTTCAAAACAAAGGTAGTGTTGCAAGATGGTTATTAACAACTTTTTGAAACAAAGACATGATTGCAATTCCAGGAACATGCAGTGCAGAACCATTTGTAGTTAATGGTTATAGGTGGGTCATAGTCTGATCCTTGAGAAACATAGATTTGATCATAGAGAGTAGTGAGCTTAATTTGTCTTTACTGTGGGAGATGACCTTTAAACCTAAGATGGAGGCAGGCTGTTTCTTCAGTAGCAAGTCATGAACAATCCAGCCTCCTTTCCCTGCAGAGTTAGTATAGTAGTACTAGGGTCATCTCCTGTGTCACAGTGACATGCTTCAGTGGATATGTGACCAGTTACATAAAAGGCTCAGCTTCAGAAGGCACTGGGGCACACAGATTCGTGGCCCATTGCCAACAATGAGTTGTCTATTTCATTGTCAGCTCAATCCTGGAAGGGGACACTATTGCTATCCCATCTTACAGCTGAAGTGACTGAGGCTGTGGAGGAGGAAAGCAAAGTAACTTACCCGAGGTCAAGAGTAATGTGCTTGAGGTTCAGAACCATAATGTGAACCATGATTTCACCTCCCTCTGTCTGAATGTAGCACAAACACAGTCATCTAGTATAATTCAGCAAGAGCCAAAATCCACAAAAAATAGACACGAGAAAACCATCTTTTGTTTTTCGCCTCTTCTTTAGTAACACTAATGCTTGAGAGATGGCATCTTTACAATGCATAGGACCTGTGATGCATAATAACCCATTTTAAGATTTATGTGTGCCGGGATGCCAGCAAAGCCTGCCAAAAATACTTTCCTGGTTTGAAAAAATAGATGGATTTGGCTAGCTTTCACCTTTCCCAGTGGTTTTGAAAAGTTTCTTTTGCAGTTTGAAAGACAAAATACAGATTTAATTATCTTTTTCTAGATAATGTTCTAACTGCCTAATTACACTAAAAGCATTAATTGTAGATATTATGAACAGCAATGCACAATAAAACATTTCCTCACAATTTAACCAGACTCACCAATTAAATAAAGTCCTGAACATCTTCCCTCAAACCCTTATTATCTCTACATTTTCACAAACAAGTAGCTCATTTGCCTGGAACCTGTAGCAGCAGATGCAAGAAACATGTGGGGTTCTGTGTGGGAGAAATCTACATAAACAGCAGAGGAGGATGCTAAACGGGGGAATGTAAACATGTATCTACACATGAAGGTCAATGGCAATGGCCATTTGCTTGTGAGTGCATGCACACATAAGTGTGTATGTGTGTTTGTGTGTGTATGAGTGTGTGCATGTGCACAGACAGACAGAGAGGAGTGAAAGGGCAGAGCAGTTGTAGATGACTTCAGATTGTGGGTAACTCAAACCTCTGAAAGTGTTAAGCAGGGGGAGACAGACTTGGTGAAAGAACCAGATTGCTGCCATTATACCTATGAACAGAACAGTCTGGCATGTGGCTGCTATGCCACCTCCATTCAGCTCTCATCACTCCATTGGTGGAGTTAAGACAAGAAAACCCAACAAGCCCAGCTGCGCTTTCCTCTCCATTTGTTTCATTCTTTTCCCTCTGCAGATTAATTTCCCCATGTTCTTTCCTCACAATTTAAATATTAATTCTGGCGGATTCTCCAGAGTTCTAATCCCCAGGACAATTACTTGAAAGAAGAAATCTAATTGGTCCAACTTGGGTAAGGTCTACCCTATTTACCAGCTGTGATTGGAGAATAGGAACGCAGCATCAGGGTGTGACCACAAGGCCCATTCCTTTGCAGGTTGAAGTCTTTCGGAAAGAGATGTAGTACTCTTATAGCACTTTTGAAATAATTATAAACATTAATAGGTGTAAATATGTTATAGCAAATGCTTAGTATAAGTATATATATAAGTATAAATGCTTAATACTTCTATTTATAAATGGGAGTTACTTTAAGGAAAAAGAATGTAAACCAACTCAGTAAGTTCATAAAGTGAATTTGAAAAAACAGATACATTGTATTGTGGTGATATTTTGTTTATAATCCAACAAACAAAGCTTGCCTGAAGATCAGAGTTCAAAGTTGCAAAGTTAGCCATACAGGTCAGCCATACAGGCCAGGCAGTGGTGGCACACACCTTTAACCCCAGCAGTCATACTAGTTAGCCATAGAGGCGGGGCAGCGGTGGTGCACACCCTCAGTCCCAGCACTGCAAAGGAATACAAAGCAGGATGAGATGGGAACTCACTCTCTTCTCAGTCTAAAGATTTCATAGATGTTAGAGCTCTCTAGTGGTTGGCTGCTTTGCTTCTCTGACCTTTAAGCTTGAACCCCAATATCTGTCTCTGGGTTTTTATTATCTGTAATACATTAGATATGTGTTTTTATAAGAAATGGAAATATATGAAATATTAGCTACTACAAGTTGTGTCAATGTCAAGAAGTAAAATTGAGAAGTTGTAAAGTTTGCTGCTCAGTCTGATTAGTTCTTAAAAAACTGAACTTGAAAGAGTCTGTGGTGCTTTCTGATGGTTTCTCAGTAAGGACAGCATGATATTCTGTTTTGAAAAGGATGAAAATCCAAAGAAATGAGCCAGCCCCATCTAGGGATAATAAATGATTTTAATCTTCCTTTAATTATTCAAAACATAAGCAGACTGTCAATGTCCTTCCACGAAGTCAGGAGGAGTGTGAGAAGTGGTTAGTTCTTTGAAAAGTGACCTTATAGGAGAGATGGCTGTGCTCAGATACACTGAACACATTTACCCAATGGTGAAATGAATGGCAAAGAGCACAGTATATATGTTTATGCTGGGGGAGAGATGTCCAAGAATACAGTAAACAGGGCACATTCACATGACTGTGGGATGACTGCGAAAGATGGTCATGTTCTTATTTAAGAAAAGAATCTTTTTATTGAGGATATTTATACAACTATGGAAGATGTGTACAAGCATACAATGGACACATTTATGTGATTGTGGAAGAGGCAGGCACGTACACAGCGTAAAACAACTATGGGCAGCTGGCCAGGTATGAAAACAGGGGTAGGATCAATGGCTTGGTATGTGACAGGTAAAGGACTCTATGAAACAACTCAACAGAATGGAATATTTTATACCATAGGATTTTGCTCAGTTCTTGTCAGTTGAACTATGTGATGTGCCTAAGCAGAATCCTAAAAGTGCTAGTAAATGCTATCTGACAAATCCAAAATGCTACACAAATATAAGAAGAAGGTCAATTGATCACTAACTAAATACTTCCTGTGTGCCTAATATTTAGCAGAGTCTGCTTTAAACAAAACCATATGGCTTTTGCCTCTGATTTAAAAAAAATGACATGGAGGGTATGTGCTGCTTCTCAAAGCTGAGACTTCTGGCTGTAAGCAGGCCCGCATGAGTTTGAAGGGACTGCAAGAGAAGCTTAAAGTTCAGTTTGGTATGCAAAGAATAACAGATAAGGTTATAAATGTAGACTAATCTAAAGTCACCAAGGGAAAGGTCTTCAATGCTGGAGGACTGGTTTGAGCTTGGTGTCTTAGTCCCTGTTCTATTGCTATGATGAGAGACCATGACCAAGGCAACTTACAAAGGCAAGCATTTAATTGTGGGCTTGGTTACAGTTTCAAGATCATTGACAGGATGCATAGCAGTAGGCAGGCAAGCGTGGCTCTGGAACTGTAGCTAAGAACTTACATCCTGATTTGCAGGAGTGGGGGTGGGGCTGATGTGGGCTTTTGAAACCTCAAGGCCCATCTCCAGTGACACACCTCCTCTGACAAAGCCATAACTCCGAACCCTGCACAAGCATTTCCACCAAATGGGAACCAAACATTCAAATATATGAGCCTCTGGGGGCCATTCTCACCCAAACCATCACACTTGGCTTTAGAGAGAGCGGTGAAGTGTTGAGACATTGATGTCCTATTAACAGGTTGCCTTGTGGAAGGTCAGAGTAGAGAGGGGAGGACAAGGGTTCTCCTCTTCTCCCTATTGCTTGGTATAGTGATGACTAGAATGTGCGAGCATTTCTCCACCCACCCCATCTTCAACCAAAGAGTCTTCCTCAGGTGCTGGTCGCTACCAGCTGAGCATCCTCATTCTATTCAATCCAGTTCAATCCTGATACCGTCCATCTACTTGGAAGAAATGTCAGCTTCCACAAGTCTCAAAAGCTTAGTCACACAAGATGACCTTATACTTCAAATACCAACTGTAAACACAGGTTGTCACACTTCCGACCAACTTCTGTAAACTGGAGTTTCCACAGCCACCTCCTTGGGTTTGGTCAACTTGTTAGCATGTCTCACGGACCTTGGAACCACATCTACTAGTTTGCTATAAGAGTTATTACAAAGGCTACAGATAAATAGACAATGGAACAGGTCCATGGACCAAGGCATGGAGGGAGTGTCACAGAGCTGCCAGGCCTCTTTGGGTACACCTACCACCTTCAAGAATCCCCACTTGTATCAAGATAGAGGGAGCCATTACGGGGTTAACGAGAAACCTGACACTAGGGAAATTCCCAGGAATCCACAAGAATGACCCCAGCTAAGGCTCTAAGCAATAGTGGAGAGGGTGCCTGAACTGGCCTTTCCCATGATCAGATTGATGACCACCTTAATTGTCATTGTAGAACCTTCATCCAGTAACTGATGAAAGCAGATGCAGAGATCCACAGCTAAGCACTAGAATTAGCTCCCAGAGTCCAGTTGAAAAGAGGGAGGAGCCATAGCATGAGCAAAGGGGTCAAGACCATGGTGGGGATACCCACAGAAAGAGCTGACCCGAGCTAGTTTACTGATTCCAGACTAATAGCTGGGGAACCTGCATAGGACCGAACTAGGCCTTCTGAATGATGGTAACATGTGTGACTTGGGCAGTTTGTGGGGCCACTGGCATTGGGATCAGGATTTATCCCTAGTGCATGAACTGGCTTTCAGGAACCCATTCCCTATGGAGGGATACTTTGCTCGGCCTAGATGTGAGGGGGGAAGGCTTGGTCCTGCCTCAATGTGATATGACAGACTTTTTTGACTCCACGTGGGAAGCCTTATCCTCTCTGAGGAGTGGATGGGGGATGGGGTGGGGAGAAGGAGGGGGAGTGGGAGGATGGGAGGGAAAAGAAACTGGGATTGGTATGTAAAATTTAAAAAGATTGTTTTTTAAAATTTTTTTTTAAAAAAATCCCCACTTGTTCCTTCATCAGTACATTCCCCAAAACCTGCCCCTTTGGTGAGGGCTTCATTATGTGAGCATGGTCAATGCTCACTAAGACACCACTGAACACTGGTAATCAGCTGAGTCTGCTCAGGTTAATTGTCAGGTAATGCAGCAGGAAGTCCCACCTCTCTTGTAACTTTCTGCTGGCCAGTGGTCACTCTCTTGCTATTTGGAGTTTCCAGCTATCAGTCATCTTACTAGCATTAGGAAGATGGTCACATTCCTTTGGGGAGTCTCAAAGTTTTAGAAACTGTACATCAGAAAAGACTAATTATGTCTTCCTAATGTCACAGGAGGGTCACCTGATAATGGATGAATCGTTGAAGCTAGAAGCAATGTCATCAAAGATGAGGCCTTAGTAGCAAGGGAGTGATAATGTGACCATTAAGAAAAGAGATGATTAGGAATAACATCGGAGGATGAGAATTTATAGCAAACAAGAGACCTCATGTATATGAAGCTGTTGCAGGAAAGTGGTGGAGGAGCCTGTTAGACACACACTATATGGAAATAATAGAAGATCAAGATGTCAAAGATGACGTCGGAGTTCCAATTTGACCAATTAGGAAATTGAAAGTACTAACTAACTGGGAACTGCCACTAATGAAAATCAATCACAGGAGAAAGGCCAAAAAAAAGAAATAAAATTTTTGTTGCTGACCTTGAAGTGCAAGGAGAGCATAATACATAAATGTGCAGTGTACACACTTGATAGGGTTTCCCACTCAAGCTGTCAGGACCCAGGAGCCACTGCAATGTGTCCTGATAGCAGAGTCTTTCACCTGTGTAGACATTTCTTCAATATCTTCCCTGACAGGACCAGTTTTTCTAGCTGGAAAGAGGAAGAGCTTTGCAGCTGAGGTATAAATAGGGATTAGTGAGTTTCTTCAGAATGCTTTTGGCCTCAGCACAGCACAGATCTGCCCAAACATGAAACTCAGATATGCCGAAGCAGTATCAGAGACAGTGGAAAACGCTCTAGCCTCTGTCTGTGATCCAAGAGACATTAACTTAGAATCATTTAGACAAAAATCTTAAAAAGCTGCACATCAGCACTGGCCAAGTTAGAGACAAAGATGATCCTAGCACAGAGGGGTAGGCTAAGATCAGAAAGGGGGAGGGGTGCATAGGACACAACAATGGTTAATCAATCAAGCTTAATACTGTAATGAAGTAATCAGACTAATTCCGATAGATGGCAGAAATGTTCACCTGGACTCACGCTTTTGAAATACTTGTTATAGAAATGAGAGTTCAAGGCCCACTAGTATTGTGAGGTTGCCACTAGTACTTGACAAGAAACTGAAGCCATCAGGTCAGGTGACAATGCAAAGAGAATCCCTGTGTTGTGGAGTCATTCTAGGAGCTAGAGATAACAGGAGCCAATGGGATGGATGCACTATTTTAGAAGCCATGGGAACAGGCTTCATAGCCAACCTTTCTAAAATACCATGTAAACAGTAAGTTTACAGGGGCACCTTTCATGGGCTTAAGGGCGATTTTGAAACATCATTGGACTGTTACAGATTATTACAGCTAATATGGTTGGTTTCCCCTTTATACACACACCTGAATTATACACATATACATTGCACACGTACATGTATACATACCCCCCTACATATATACACAATTTTTAAAATACTGAAGATTGCTACCTAGACAGAAATGCAGGCAAGGCCAAACAGTTTCCCTGAGTTGAATATGCAGTGTTGAGGGGTTTGGGGAGGACAAAGCTGCTTCTTGAGACAGAGCATTAGATCTGAACCTGCAGAGAATTCATTTCCAATCTTGGATAGGTTCTGACAAGTATCTATTCATATGCAGAATTTTCGAAGGTGGCAACAGAGTCATGAAATTGAGTTGACAAACCCATTTCTGACTCTCATTCTCACTGAAAATAACCCATGTATGTGCCTGTGAGGCAGGGGGAGTCCATATCCATATACAAGGGATATTTGCTTAGTAATAGAACGGCCAATTCATAAAAATGGTTGTGGTCTCCACATCACAGAGTTTAAATACAAGTTAAAAGGATAAAAAAATTCCAAGTAATTTAATTCATTTCCCAAGACAAAGTTTAAAATAATGAAAGGGATACAAATAAGTAAATAAATAACCTAACAGCATGGATAACCACAGTACCTACCATCTAATCAGAGCACCAGACACTTTAATAAACACCAAGTCGGCCATCACATGGGGAAGAAAAGCCAGTTGATGGGATTTGATCCAGAAGTGGTACAGATGACAAAGTCAATAGTTAAGAATGTTCAGGTTACCATGGCGAATGCATTGCGTGTGTTTAAGAAAAGGGAAGCAAGCAATGATGTGCTGAAGAAAGGGGTGGGAAACTCCTGGAGAGTCAGCCAAAGGGCAAGGAAGGCCTTACAATGTCGGGTATGAAGACAATATACTAATAGGCATTCATTCCAATAATGAATGAGTTTAAGAACAGTGGTTTCAACGCTTTTAAAATAAAAACTGGGGGACAATAGCTAAACTCACAGAAAGGCTGTGGTTTTAGGAACAACTTCTAGTTGCTCCTAAAGGGATATGGGGAAACTTTGGGGGCAGTGCATCTGTGTCTTGATTGAGATGACAATTCATAGACTATACAAGTATGAAATCATCAATTAGAAGCACTTAAAATACGTGTTATTTTGTATCAATTGTGCTTCATGAAGATAAGTAGGGGCTGGGGAGAAACTGTCATCATGTAAACTTTGAAGACCTGGGCTCAGTCCTCAGTATGTCAAATGAGAGGCATGGCAGCTACACTTGTGGCCCTAGAACTAGAGAGGTGTAGACTGGTGGGTTCTCTGGCCAGTCAACCTTCCCGAATTAATAAGCTCCAAGTCTATGAGAGATGCCATTTGAAAAATAAGATGAAAGCACCTGAGGAAAGACATCTAAAGTTGACCTCTGACCTCTATATGCACATGTACCACCCCACATGTACACCAGCATGCATGCTCACATGCATCAATGTACACATAAGACAGATAAAAGTAAAGAGAATAGACATAGAATCTTAAATGAGAGAATATTAGATGTGAGCAGTAATCATTACAGAAGACTTCCCAGAAGTAAAAAGGACCTTGAGGCAGGCCTTGCTCAAGTGGCAAAAGAAATTCAGGGAAGTCCTTAGGCAGAGGACAAAGTACTGAGAGCTAAGAAGCAGGAATTTGTCTGCTGGACAGAAGAGAAGAACGAGGCAAAGAGCGGAGCCAACAGTCTTCTTCCATTTTCAAGGGTAATTTCTTCCTGAAACCCTCATGAAGCAAATTCCTGTCAGTCTAAAACATAATTGCTGCTCATTTCAAGAGATGCCAAGGTATCCTGAAAGCCAGAATTATACCACTGGTGTTAAAAGAACTCCAAATTGGTTCTGGATATTATCACGTCATTAGCGGACACTAGTTTTGGCCATCATAGTATGCACTTTCTGTATTAATTATTCTGTGACATGACTTAGATGTCATAGTTTAGATTCTAAATAGCAAACGAGTACCACATACTTAAACCATTTTAGCCCCCAATAGTAAATAAGTCATTAAAAACAATGCCGATAATGCATAGATTGTCATTTGTAACACATTGGCATAAACTTGCAAAGCAGAAATATTGGGAATATAGGACCACTGAGAAGATGGTGTCACAAAGCAACTGTTTCCAAATGATAGATCAGTGGTTTCCTAAGAGCAGCGGGGTGTGCAGGGTGAGATTGCAAAGGGACATGAAGAATCTCTTCTAGACAATCTGTTCAATATCGCTTCTACGAAAGCATACAATCTGAGACAGTTCCCATAGACATAGATAAGATACATCACAAGCCAACACAGATAGTGCATAAAATTTTGAAAATCTAAATTCATGTAGATCCAAAAAGCATACTGGGAGGTCAGCTAAGGGAAAAGTAAGAGCAGTTAAGAGAGGTATTTGAATGATAGATTTGGGTTTTGAATTTAGTCAGGAAACTTAGATCTAGAATAGAGTGACCTCGTGAATGATATCTTGAAGAGTAACCAATTCTGTGTGCAGAGTAGAATTAGGCAGATGATAAATGACATGGGAAATATTTAAGATGTTATCATGGGGCAACTGGGGAAGATAGGATGTGATTGTGAATTTTTTAAAAGGTGACAATACAAACCCAAACACATCTAACATGAATAAGTAATATGCATGGTGCTTCTCATGTACCTGACGTTATGTGTATCAGCTATCATATTATGGAACCTGCAACATTACTCTCCATGTTTCACAGCTGAGGAAACAAAGGAACCAAGAGACTAAATGATCGTGATCCCAAGAGCTAGTGGAGAGCTGAATCAAGGTTTGGATGGCTCAGTTTGGCTACACAGATCCATAGTTCTCTGCTTCCCTCCAGTATTTATTTGACAGTTCGTACCATGGCTATTGGGAATGTCACTAATGGAGCCAAGGATGATCCTGAGTATGTCTGTAGGCAGACTTTTCTTTTCTGCCAGCCAGTTCCCAAATAACCACACAGAGGCAATATTAATTATAAATGCTTGGCTGATAGCTTAGGTTTGTTTTTAGCTAGCTCTTATATCTTACCACTTCTGTTCATCTATGTGATGTTCCAAGGCTCAGTTAACTCATGCATGTACTTCCCATCCTGCTTGCTCTATATCTCATGGCATCTCCTCAGACTCCACCCTTCTTCTCCCAGCATTCTCTCTACCCCCCAAATCCTGCCTAGCCATTGGGCAGTCGTCTTTGTGTTAACAATGAGAGCAACACATCTTCACAGTGTACAGAGGATTAGGATTGTTCCACAGCATGTGTCCACTTCTCTCCATGGTCACTACCGTAGCCCAGGCAGTCCTCTCTCTACAGCAGCCCTGGTTGCTCTCTCCCTTTCCAAAGATGCTGCCCCTCCAGTCATCCTGCTCTCCAGTCAGATCTCTACTCTCACCAGAGATTCTTCAGAAACGTGATCGCATAACATTTTGTTCAAAGCTCCTCTATGGTCTGGCCCCTCCAACCTTCTCTTTCCTCGTTTGCTTTTTAGGTTCCAGACATAAGCCTTCATAACTCTCATTTCTATAGCTTCGATGCTCTTTTTTGGGGAATTCTCTTTTCCTTCTGTCCAGCCCCCTGTTCCTGACTACTTCTACAAGGCCACTTCTTCAAGAAAACCTGCTGCAATCTCCTGGCCAACATTTGCTCCAAACTTCCTCCAATGTACCTGGACATCGCAATTCCCCTCCACCTTGTCACTACCAATTACACTGCATTCTAAACTCGAGCTTAGTTAGTGGCCACTCCATTGACTCTGAAGCTCTGGGGAGACAATGATTACTGTTTATTTTATTCCCAACACTCAATACAATACACTGCAAGGGGTCTGGTTGAATTCTTCCAGTTGAAATATAAGTGAATATTGGTTTTGACAGAATATAGAAAAGAAAACCAACTCTCTTCGAACACCTTCAACCTGATTAGTACTTTTGGCAGAATTGGGGAGCATTTAGGAAACTTGTTTTTGGAGGTGATTAGCAGGGAGATATTCAGTTGACATGTTGAATTTGGTGATAAGCTGCCATCGAAGAAGAAATGCCCTGTGTGCTGCTGTGGCATGGCAAGGCCTGGGTTCACTTGGGGATGAGGCTGCAGAGTCAGATTTGCTCATTATCATTTTAGAGAATTTTCCTCTCCTTGCCTTGCTCAGTAGTCTTTACTTAGGCTGATTATTGCTTTATTACAGTGAAGCAGAAACCAAATTCATACCATGCATATTCCATACATGAAGGGAGAATCAATTTCTTCTGCATCTTTAAGAAAGTTTGTTCGTGTCTTATGTGCTTTGCTATTTCTCGCTTGGATAGAGAGGCACAGAGTGGGTTTCAGAGATAGGAGCCAAAACTTGATCAATTGAATCAAGCACTCTTGATCCAATTACACAGCAAATAGAAATGCTGTTTCTGGTCTTGCAAAAAAAATAATTTCAGCTTCTCTACACATCATTATTTGATAAGGGCTTTAAAAAAGGTAGACTTTCTGAATGAAGATCTGGGAATGCAGTTCCAGCATCAGCTGTACCCAGCTACAGTACTCCTGCTGCAGGGGCCTAACTAAGAATTAGATAGAGAATA